>JBCEWE010000287.1:5042500-5090000 GCA_039877035.1 Silurus lanzhouensis
CACAAGGTTTTTACACACTGTTGCTGGTAGTTTGGCCCATTCCTCCATGCAGATCTCCTCTAGGGCAGTGATGTTTAGGGGCTGGGCAACACGGATTTTCAACTCCCTCCAAAGATTTTCTATGGGGTTGAGATCTGGAGACTGGCTAGGCCACTTTAGGACCTTGAAATGCTTCTTATGAAGCCACTCCTTCATTGCCTGGGCGGTGTGTTTGTGATCATTGTCATGCTGAAAGACCTACCCATGTTTCATTTTTAATGCCATTGCTAATGGAAGGAGGTTTTCACTCAAAATCTCACGATACATGGCCCCATTCATACTTTCCTATACACGGATCAGTCGTCCCCTCCCTTTGCAGAAAAACAGCCCCAAAGCATGATGTTTCCACCCCCATGCTTCACAGTAGGTATGGTGTTCTTTGGATGCAACTCAGCATTCTTTCTCCTCCAAATATGACAAGTTGAGTTTTTACCAAAAAGTTCTATTTTGGTTTCATCTGACCATATGACATTCTCCCAATCCTCTTCTAGATCATCCAAATGCTCTCTAGCAAACTTCAGACGGGCCTGGACATGTACTGGCTTAAGCAGAGGGACACGTCTGGCACTGCAGGATTTGAGTCCCGGGCGGCGAAGTGTGTTACTGATGGTAGCCTATGTTACTTTGGTCCCAGCTCTCTACAGGTCATTTACTAGGTCCCTCCATGTGGTTCTGGAATTTTTGCTCACTGTTCTTGTGATAATTTTGACCCCACAGGGTAAGATCTTTCGTGGAGCCCCAGATCGAGGGAGATTATCAGTGGTCTGTATGTCTTCCATTTTCTAATAATTGCTCCCACAGTTGATTTCTTCACACCAAGCTGCTTACCTATTGCAGATTTAGGCTTCCCAGCCTAGTGCAGGTCTACAATTTTGTTTCTGGTGTCCTTTGACAGCTCTTTGGTCTTGGCCATAGTAGGGTTTGGAGTTTGACTGTTTGAGGTTATGGACAGGTGTCTTTTATACTGATAACGAGTTCAAACAGGTGCCATTAATACAGGTAACAAGTGGAGGACAGAGGAGCCTCTTAAAGAAGAAGTTACAGGTCTGTAAGAGCCAGAAATCTTGCATTTTTTTGTAGGTGACCAAATACTTATTTTTCACCATAATTTGCAAATAAATTCTTTAAAAATCAGACAATGTGGTATTCTGGATTTTTTTCTAATTTTGTCTCTCATAGTTGAAGTGTACCTATGATTAAGATTACAGACCTCTCTCATCTTTTTAAGTGGGAGAACTTGCACAATTGGTGGCTGACTAAATACTTTTTTGCCCCACTGTATATATACTGTATATATATATATATATATATATATATATATATATATATATATATATATATATATATATATATATATATATATATATATATATATATATACTGTATCGGGACCGGTAGAACACAGAACACAAATCATGAAGTGTTAGGGGTGTTTATTTTCAAGATAAAGGTGCTGTGAGAGTGAGAAGTGAAGACGTGATGGTTGTCTGGGAGCTAAGCGGGGGGTTTGGGGCAAATCCCAAGCACACAACAGGAAAGGGAGTCCTCGACTAGAGGCTTCTTCTCTGCTGTCACTGCTGTTGCTGTTGTCTTTACTTTCTTTACACACAGAGAGAGGGTTAGTGTTATTATTTAATCCACCCTCCTCTCCTGTGTCCTCCTCGTGGGTTATTAATGCTGTATGGGTTTGTCCTGGTTTCTGGTGTGGTTGTTTCTTTGCCCCTTTTCCCTGATGCTTTTCCAGGCAATGGGTGGGTGGGTATAGAACCCTGGTCAGTACCTTCCTATGAGCACAGGCACAGGCTGGTGAGAAATTAATCTCATTATTAATGGCCACTCACCTTCCTTGTTCGCCACTCGGACCTGGGTGGTGGGCACCTCTCGTATGTTCCCATGCACACATGCCACCAGGCTGGTTGGCCTCCATTGGCTTCGCCGTCGCGTGCTGTGACTGAGGGTCTGGACAATGTTATACTGCTTCCTGTGTCGAGCAGCGCCTTTGGGTTCTTGCCGTTTCAATATTACTGTGACGACTGGTGTTTGTGGCTGCGTCATTGAGTGCATTGTTCATCCTGCTAGCCATGGTTTTGGGGCCTGTCTTGCCTCTCACCGCGATCGGTAGGCATGGGTACATCTACCGTCAAGGAAACTCAGGGTTAGTTTTGTTGATTTTTCTCTCTTGTTTACTACTGTGCCGCTCTTGTCATCTAAAACATTGTTTTGAGTGAGCCTGGTAGCATGTTTCTTTCTTTTCTAGTTTTCCTTGTTCCAGTGTGGAGAGAACACACTTGAGCGCATCCACTACCTCTTTGGGGCTTTTAGGATCTCACATTCCCACGGCTTTCCACTCCCTTATAAGGGTAGTGCCCTTATAAGTTTATCCATTGCCACGCTCTCGGTTATTTCTGTGGCTGACTTTTTCCTGGTTGGAGCCAGCTTTTTTGTTGTTCGAAGTAATTGTTCCATCTGCGCTCTTGGAGTACTTTCGGTTTTGTACGCCTATTGTTGAAATTACGCAGCTGTGTTTCTTCATTCAAGGATTTCCCTCTGTAGTGTATTGTAGTTCGCGGGCGTCTCCATGGGTGTATATATATATATATATATATATATATATATATATATATATATATATATATATATATATATATATATATATATATATACAGAAAATATTAATTATAAAATATATTTGCTAACAAATATACTACTAAAATATATATTATACTTGGAAAATATATTGAACCGTATATAGACTCTTCTTGCATTTAAATAAAATATTTCCTTTTCAGGAAGAATTATTATTCTATTATTGCCAACAAATTAGCCAGAAAATTTGTATCTTTGAAATTCTGACACAAATTTTTTGTATTTGTTTTGTCCTTTTTTTTTTGTTGCTTTAATAGACTCAAATCGAAAGAATTAATAGAGGTTGTTTTATTTGTGTTGTCCATGCGCTAAAGGTATCAAATTTACTAGTTTTCAGACAGAGTAATTAGTCATTCTTCTAAATACAATGCTAAAGATCTAATTAGTTATTAGTTAACATTGACTGTAGCTGTTATTAGTTAAGGCAGTTTGATGATACCATCAGGTGAAAACAAAAATTGCAGTGATTTTCATTTTTCTTGTCCTGGAGCAATATTATGGACATCCCGTTTATAAGTCTCTAGGCAATTGTGACCTTATAGGATTTGTGCCGGTGATTGATAAACACTCAGTAGAAGTAGAAGCTGACGTTGTGGAATTATTACAGCCCGTGTTGACATTGAGACAGATTGGAACAGAGCATTAGCAAGCATAAACTGCTGAACTGCAGCATGGACAAAAGTATTTACGATTGCCGGGGCTGCTATGTTAGTGAACGTGTGTAACTGTCCATCTGCTGATGTCTGGGCACGTCGCCCTTCACCTGCCAATCATTGCAGGACTGTGTGAAGCGGTATGGACAGTGTGTGTCGCATGTGTGTGTATGTGTGGGTCTGTGTGTCATTGGTTTTCTGATGGATTTCAGGATCCCAGATTGGTTAATGTGTGGTAACAAGGACAATCAGTCAGAGTGGCAGCAGGAAAAACCTGAAAACACAGATACACAAATGTTTCTGACATACGTCCACCTGAGTCATTGATCCACACAGCAGACCGGCCGAAGACAAACGTAATGTTTATACCATGTAACCGTTATAAAAGTCAACTTGTGTTTGCTTGGGTTTAGTTTCCTTGTGTTATTTTTTTACACAGTTGTGGGAACAAGCAAGACTGACGGCAATACATAGATCAGAATACCCACACCAAGAATGTTATGCCTAACCCCTGGCCAGTCTGATCGCGCACACACAGATCTGTTACCTTTCTCCTTCTTACGAGCGTCAGCTTATAAGGGGTTTTATGAATTCCTTTTTGGGATGAAAGTCATCAAAGTGTGACCGGATGAAAGGTAGCGAGTCGTATAAAGGAATCGTAAAAAGACTGGCTTTTCCTTTATTTTTTATGAGTCCATGCAGTCATTTATACAGTACATGATTTTTTATTTATTTTTTTCATATAAATTACGATCATGTGCGTGCTTTATGTGAAGGAGGTGGAAAGACGTTTTTGTTGCAGTTCAGGATTGAAGAGCGGTGGACAATTTTTCTGTACATGAGGAAAAGTATAAGTTTATATTTGTGAAATAATTAATGTACAGTTACACTTTTAAAGGTTTTGGGACACCTGAAATTCCACAGACATGTGGTTCTTCCCCAAACTGTTGCATACACAATTGTATAGGATGTCTTGGGATGGGTAGCATCAAACTTTCCTTTCATCTGGACTAGGAGACCCAAACTTGTTTCAGCATGACAATCTTTACAAAGCCAGCTCCATTAAGATGTGGTTTACAGAATGTTAGATAATATTTCAAAGCACTAATTAATTTATTTAACCAGAAGTAATTTACATGGTTTGTGACTTCTTCCTATTATCATTCTTTGCATATTTTCATGCTGTGACTGTCATAACTTTGTGATAGCTGCTTACGTATGTGCCAAAAACAGTATGACCTTCTACAATGTTCTCGTTTATCATGTACTGATGAACTGTGAAGTGGAAGATCTAGATGGTCTGCTATAGAGCTCTTAACATCAACCCTATTGAACACCTTTGAGATGAATTGAAGCACTGACTTTACCCTTCACTCTATATCAATACCTACTTTACTAATAACCTTATACAAAATCTTAGGCAGGTGTCCACAAACCTTTTTCCATATAGTAACTTGTAAAATATATTTTAAAAGAGAAAATAAAAAAAACTAAATGCTTCCTTGCTGTCCATCATTTGGTTTAATATAGTGTAGATAGAATGCTGTTAATCACCAGTTATTACATAATAATCAAGACTTCAGTCTTTGTGTAAACAAGTTATTAATGATTTGTTATATTTGCCACAAATATTCAAATATTAAAGTTTTTAAAAAGTAAGATGCAAAGTAATTATCAAAGGCTTTGGCTTCATTGAGACAATTCTGCACATTTTTCTTTTAATCTATATCGTTGTTCACCTAGAATGGACTGGAAATGAGCCGTGTCCACCAATAGCTCTGGCCACATCTGGATGAATTTAATTTAGCATAAAACCGGATTGTCTGTCTCAGAGGCTTGTCTTTTATTGCTTTAAAAAACTCCCACATCCCAGGATGTGGGAACGTAGGGTGCATAGGGCTGAATCCATGGAGCACATTAAGTGCACTGCAAAACCATGTGAAAGGAATCCCATGGAAAACTTGTGAGACTATTGGGAATGGCATATGAAGCAACCCCCAGAATGTGTTGCTGAATAGAGCAAGTCACTAAAAGAGTGGAATAAAAATTCAAGGACAAACTATGAAGGGTACTGAGGTAGGTGGGGTGAGGAGGCCTGAGGTGCAGAAAGCATTTCCTTTCATTCCATAGGTGTTGTAGTCAGAGCTCTATAGCAGGAGATCTTTCAGTCCAACCCATGTAAAGCATATTTTAATAGAGCTGGCTTTGTGCACAGGGGCAATATCATGCTGGGATAGGTTTGGGCCCCCTAATTCAAGTGTAGGAAAAATTAAATCCTATCACAGGCTAAAGACCTCCTACACAATTTTGTGCTTTTAGCATTGTGGTTTGTGGAAGAAACACCTACGGCTGGAAATATCAGGTGTCCCAATACGTTGTCTATATAGAGTATAAATGCCCATACTGTATAAGTGTTGTAACAAACCAGACATGGCAAAGGATTCGTGTAAAGAGTTTAGAAGTCTTTAGACAGGAAAGGGTCAAAAACAGCACAGTCATCAAATAATCTTTAAAATATCATGGTAATAGTAAAAAATAGTCAAATATATTTTACCAAAATTGTCCTGACACAGGATAGCCAATCATGAAAAATGGTTTAGGATAAATGCCAAATTGCTTGAAAACCAGGAACTAAACAAATCAAATCAAATTTTATTCATCACATACACATACATACAGGGTACGACATGCAGTAAAATGCTTTTACACGACGGTCCGGCATGAGGGGAATAGGATGGGGGGAAAGAAAAGAAGCAGATAAATAAAGTATAAAGTATAAAAAAAAATATATAAAATAAAATATAATAATATAAGATATAAAAGATATATAAAGATATATGTATGTGAAACAAAGAGAAAAATTTATATACAAAAAAAAAATAATAAATAAAATAATATTCTTATAGCAGTAGACAGTGAAACAGTAAACAATGTGTAACAAAGTGTAAACAATAGACAATTTTTGTGGTGGGTTGTCCATAAATTGTCCGTGTGCGGTATGGTGTGGTGTAAGGGTCCGTAAGTGTCCATGTGCGGTATGGTGTGGTGTAAAGTGTCCATAAAGTGTCCGTGTGCGGTATGGTGTGGTGTAAGGGTCCGTAAGTGTCCGTGTGCGGTATGGTGTGGTGTAAAGTGTCCATAAAGTGTCCGTGTGCGGTATGGTGTGGTATAAAATAAATAAATATAAAGTGCACTTTGCTGTGCAAGTCCAGAGTTTAAAGTGTCGTGGTGCGAAAGATGAGATATGTACAGAGAAGAAGTGTGATGATGGAGAGAGTGGGCCAGTTTTTAGATCCTGGGTGTTTCCTGGTTTAAACACCGAATGGCCTGCGGGAAGAAGCTCCTCCTCATTCTCTCTGTGTTCGCTTTCAGGGAGCGGAAGCGTTTCCCTGAACGCAACAAAGAAAAGAGTTCATTGTTGGGATGGCTGAGGTCCTTCATAACCTTCCTGGCTCTGGTCCTGCACCGCGTGCTGTAGATGTCCTGCAGGTCAGGGAGCTCGGTGTGGATGGTACGTTCAGCTGAACGCACCACCCTCTGGTGGGCTCGCCTGTATTGCATGGTGCTGTTCCCAAACCAGGAAGTGATGCTACCCGTCAGAACGCTCTCAATGGTGCAGGTGTAGAAAGTCTTAAGCACCTGAGAGGGTAGTTTAAAGTCCCTTAAGCGTCTCAGATGGTACAGACGCTGCCGGGCGTTCTTCACCAGGGTGTTGGTGTTACAGGACCAAGACAGATCCTGTGTGATGTGAACACCCAAGTACCGGAAACTGTCCACTCCACTGGAGTCCCGCAGATGTTTAGCGGTTGGTATGACCGCTCCCGTTTTGTGCTGAAGTCCACGATCAACTCCTTAGTCTTGCTGACGTTCAGGAGAAGGTTGTTCTCCTGGCATCATCTCTCCAGGTTTTTCACCTCCTGTAGGTAGGCCGTCTCATCGTTGTTGTTGATCAGGCCCACCACAACAGTGTCGTTAGCAAACTTGATGATGGTGGTGGAGTTGGATGTGGCCACACAGTCATATGTGTACAGCGAGTACAGCAGGGGGCTCAGAACACAACCCTGGGGAGCTCCATTGCTGAGGGTGAGGGTGGATGAGGTGTGTTTTCCCACCCGTACGGCTTGTGGTCTGAGCAACAGGATGAGCAACTGATTCAAATTCTGACCTCTGCTGGTGTGAAGGGTTTCGGTCCCATTTAAATATGTATGTAGTATGAACACCATCTACTTCACTAGGAACACCTGTACTACACTCAGGGGTAAAAAAAAGTCGTGTGGTGGGCTGTGCATTTCACATCTAATCCTTTATTAGTGCCCTACTTAAATGAATCCACCACTTAATACCATCATTATGATGCCATGGCTATAGAAACCATCAATATTATACAGAAATGCAGTATGAGACAGCGCTGCATCACAGAGACGAATCTCATACAACAGGAATTATTGCCATCATTAAAGTAGGAACCTAGTGACCACAATTTAACGAGTCTATCTACAACTCTCCTTTCACTGCAGACACAACTGCATGGCCCACATACATTATCTCTAGCGGAAACATCAATTTATACTTCATAACCAAAAATATAGTCCACCCCTCGTTTTTACATTTTATTGATGCATTATGGTTTTCCTGGGGATTTGAAATTAAAGCAAACTTTGTATTTTTGTACAAATAAAAAAAAAAAACATCACCATATAATAAAAACTGTTTTAAACTATGTTGGCTTCAAAATGTCCAGGTTGCCTCAGCTTTCTGTTTTTAGCTGACAGGTGTAGAACCTGATGTGGCCTTCTGTGCTTGCAACAAATCCAACTCTGGTTTTGATGTCTTGTGCATTCTGAGATGCTTTTCTGCTCACCATGGCTGTCAAGAGTGATTACATGAGCTACTATATACTTCCTGACTGTTTAAACGAGCTTGTTTTCTTGTTTCTTCCTCTTCATTCTGCTCTACACCTGATTTTATGCACTGCTCCTCTAGCACATGATTGGCTGCCTGGATAATTGCATAAATGAGCAGGTGCTCCCATTAAAGTAGATGGTGAGTGTAAATTTTAAGGATGTCACCAGATGCAATTCTTTTTTTAAGTGTTCAGTATTTCTTGCTAAATTACGCAGAATAATACCGTAAATACACTCATTCAGACCATATGCTGTACAAAGGGCAGTGTATAGCTGCTGGGGTCTTTAAAAAAAAATCGAATTAGGTTCTATGAAAACATGTACATTCATTGAGCACGAGTTTCTAGTCATTCCTTGCTGTTATTCAATGCAAGCAATCCAGGCAGTACAGCGGAATGCTGCTTGTTTCTCTCGATTTGAGAAAGATGTCACCATTGTGAATGCCAGTCCCTGAGATTGCTTGGACAAATTTGCGAGAAAGCTTGCTGGAAAAAGTTTCGTAGTGCATCTCCAGACCAATTACGAACTAAAGCAATGTAGCCAAGTAAAGTGTAGAAGTTTGGGAGTAAGTTGAAGATAAGGTAGGATCTGCAAAATGCTCTGAGTGAGAATCATGACCTTAAATCTACACCAAAAAAGTTTCAATTTCATCAAGACACACACACGCACGCACGCACGCGCGAACTCAGGTAATTTAATTACCTCGGCGCCAGTGACCCTCGGGAGCACGTTCCAAATGTTTTCTGGGGGATCTTTGGCTCTTGTCTTCTCCCCTGTGATGGAGCAGGTGGCTGTGTTCCAATCTGCCTCCCTGTTTTTGGCCTCGATGTACGACATCTGCTTTATTCGACTGTTTTTTCAAGTGCACAGTATAGGTCAGGTTCAGCATTTAGCTTAGCAATATAGCCAGCAGGCAGTAATGTATTGTTTGATATTTACTAAATGTGATATATATACACACAGTATATGTGTGTTTGTGTATATGTGTGTGTGTGTGTGTGTGTGTGTGTGTGTGTGTGTGTGTGTGTGTGTGTGTGTGTGTGTGTGTTGGGGGTGGGAGGGTCATTCACTTCTATTCACTGTCATTCACTTATTTTGTTATTTACTGTTGGCTTTTCTAAAACATCAGAAAAGAAAAAAGCAAGCATAGCAGATACATCATTTGAGCAGACTCGGAAATGGACAATCGATTTCATTTTCAATCTAAAGTCAACATTTTCAAAATTGGAAAAGAAAAAAAATGGTTTATGAAAATACAGTAAAGAAACATCTTTTAAACAACAACAAAAAATACATTTACCAATAAAAATAATACAACAATTTACAACAATAATAAACAGAATACTAAACATAACAATAATTACAATATAATACATTATATTGAAATACAATTTAGAATAAAGAAAAAAGTCATGATTATAAATAAAAATGTAAAGTTTTTTTGTGTAACAAGAAAATTCATTATAGTTTTCCTGTGATGTTTTAATTTGTAGTGCTATTTAAATATAGCAAAATTTGATTTTAATTCTCAGAATGTAACAATATCACAACAATCACTGCAGTCGTCGTGTACACTGGGAAGTCTATATGATAAAGTTAAAAACTACTGAAATACTAAAAGTCTTTTAGAAATATAGAACATCTCCCCAAAAGCTATATATTTATGTGGGCAAAAGTATTGGGACATGCAACTTTTTCAGCTATATCTGGTTCTTTCCCAAAATTATACCACAAAGTTGAAGGCACACAATTGTACTTTGAAGGTGGTAGCATTGAATTTTCTCTTCACTTAAATTGGGAGACCCGAACATGTTCCAGCATGATAATGCCCATGTGCACAAAGCCAGCCCCATGAAGATATGATTTACATGGTTTAAATTGGAAGATCTCCTGCCATAGAGCTCCAATCCTGTTTAACACCTATGGGATAAATGTGAACGCTGACTGCACCTCAGGCCTCCTCACCTCACTTACATCAGTACCTGTGGCTGAATGAATCTCACACAAATCTTCACAAGCACACTCCAGCATCTAGTGAAACATCTTCCAAGTAGAGTGGAGGTTAAAACAGAATGTAGGGACTAAATATAGAATTGGATGTTAAGCAAGCACGTACTAATCTCATGGTCAGGTGTCCACAAACTTTAGTCCATGTAGTGTATTTCTTAATAAAATATGGGACTGGAGCAGCACGTGTATTGAGAACCACGTTCCTCCGTTGCGAATGTGTGCACATAAAACGGATATGACTTCCTTTATAGTGGAGTTACCAAGCCGTAAAAACCGTGAGCGAACGGAATTTACTGAGTCGTATAAAATAATTGCCTAATCAGAGTCCTCATTTGTGCATCAACCACTGTGCATTTTCAACGTCACTTTCTCCGACTTCAGTTTTTCCCCCCTTTGTTCTATGGCTAATAGAATATGTGGAGTTAAATGATGCTTTGCAGAGTTGATCTGTATGAGGAGATCATAACACGATGCATGGTTTGTACATATGGAATTCATTTGCTATGTGGTCATTAACCTGTGGTCTTTTCTCCCTCTTTTTCCCTCCCTCTCCTTCTCTCCTTTTCCTTCTCCCCTGTTGGAAACGCTGATGCAGAAGTGGAACAGAGAGGTAGGTCCATTACTTTAATGTGCTTTAAGTGTGTAATTCACCATCTGCCTGTTTTTTCCTGAGTTATTCAATACTAAGCACTGATTGGGGATCAGTAGCCCTGTAACGATGTATTAGAAAATGCGAAGGAGAAACCGGATCCCGCATCAACACTGAATGTACTCACTGAATCAACCTTCCTCTCCATCTCTCCGTCTAGCCCTTTACCTTCGCTTCTTGGTTTGCAGTGTTGAGGAAAAAATTCACAGCAAGTTCTACAATTGTGCAATATTATATTGCTAGAGTCTGGGATGCGAGTCCTCATAATGGTGTTTTTTTATGTTTTTTTTCTTTTCATTAACACTGTTGTAAAGCTAGCTAGTATTTGTTTTTCTTTTACCTAAAAAACCTTGGTGCTCAACTCCAAAATTAGAGCACATTCTCATTTATTTTACTTTAGGCTTATGGTAAACAAGCTAAAACAAATATAGGCACTTTTAGCATTTGTTTCTAAAAGTATTTTAGATTATTAGAAGTTTTATAAAAGATTATAATCAACCGACTGTAAGGTTTGAAATCCTATTTCTGGACATTATTTCTTATTTCAAGCTTCTAGCTTTCCTTTGGCAGGTCAATTATGTATATAAATATTTTTATATAAATTATTATTAATTACATGTAATTTAAAAAAAAAAAATGTTTTTTTTTCTCTTCAGAAAGTCTCGTTCAGATCAATGATTTTTTTTTTTACAGGAGAGTCCTGGCCAAGGTAGCAGCTGTGCAAATGTCATCATTAAACTACACACATTAAAAATCCATATACAGTTCGCCCCTGTGTTATTATAGTTCAATTTAAGATTTTTTGATCTTACAATGACGATAGCAATATGACGGAATTGTAAAAATATAAAAAGTTTTGTGCATCAGGCAAATGTAGCAGCATATGCTACTGGTGCTCGTCCACGCGCAAGTTTAACTAAAGATATTTTCAAGTTACGATGGGATCATCGGAGCGCATCCCCATCGTAAGTTTGCGTTCCTCTTACTAATAACTATTATATGCCTCTTCACCACATGGGCCTCATATAATGGTCTTAAATGCCTCATTTTATATAAAAAAAATTATAATATAAATCTTTGTGTGAATGATTCCATGACCAATAAAGGTTAAAGGTAGGCTGGCGGTTTACCCTGCTTAAAATTATTGGTAAAAACAAATACGAGTACGGTTTTAACGTGCAGTCAGTGATGTTTAACCCATTACATATACTAAAGAATGCAATGATGAGTAGAAGATGCATGGTACACTAAAGCAAGGTTCTTCAAAATAGAAGACGCTGCATGCATGTATAATATATCATAATCAATTACAGGCAAATGAACCCTTAACACTTCAATTCCACATTCATACACTTAAAATGAGCAACATTACCTGCCAATAGATTATTTTAAGAAATGGGTACAATTGGTTTAAAATATTTTTTTTATAGTTCTGTATTTGCTTGATTGTAGTCTTATAATAGGAAATACAACTTTTATTGGATATCATTCAAAGTATTTTAACTTGCTGCACTGATCTTTTCGAATGCAGTGTGAAAAGTATATGTATAGAGGTTTAAAAAAAAGTCAAAAAGGAGCTATATTTTGGTTCATTCATCATTAATGCCTAGTTAGTTTGCTACCCAGTCAACTGAAAGGAAAATATTCTGCTGAGAGGGTCCTAGCATGCTAGGTTAATGTTAGCTAATCTCAGATAGGACATGTGAGGAACAAAACCTAAACTAGCTAGCTTTTTTTTATTTTTTATAATTTAATTTAATTTACCAAATGATAAAGTTTTGGATTTTTAAAATGCAAACAAGACTTTTAAACAAGACATACTATATTAATGATGATACTGTTTTAAAGAGATTTGAGGTGGGGGATTACTGAAGATAAGTTTTAAAACTAATTATCTGTATCTAAAGCGAGTTCCAAAATGAACATATTGGGTCCAACTCCAGGACCTGTTCATTAAGGACTTCATTTATTCAAGAAACGAGTTGTATAATTTGTATAAGACTATAATTATGAGCAATAAGCGTTAATAGAGGAAGTATTTTAGACCAAACCTGGGAGCTTGTACCTCAGACACACAAAATGCTTTCAGCCAAGTAATACCATTTGCACCAAAACCTCATTTCGAAATAAACTCATATCACGCATCTGAGGCTTTCATATCAGGGTGTGAAATGATCAAATTTCCATTATAATTCCCCTCCAAATGAACCTGGATCTGCTACCAACCAATCAGCAGCACAGGCTTGTTTGATTGGCAGGCCCCTCGTTATGAGCCACTGCAGCACATGATCGGCAGTGCGCGGAGAACGAAAGGTGGGCACTAATTGCGTGTATCGGCGTGAAGTTGGATCCAAGAGGTAGTTTGTGTTCTCGATTCTAAAAATAGCCTCTGTGGCAATTATAAGAGGAGCACAGGAAGCAGGAAGACTGGGGTAAGAGTCGGAAAGGACGCGGTGGGTTGGGGGGCAATATTTGCAGAATGAGCTCTTGTGTTGGTACAATGTTACACTACACACCGAATAAATATAATAGCCTTCCTGTTCACACACTTCACCTTGACCTTGGTGACTTACACACACACACACACTGAGCACAATTCAACATCATGTTCTAAAATAAAACAAGATATAGCACTTCCTTTAATAGTTCATCAAACAGTATTTTACATATATATACACACACATACGCACGCACACACACACACACACACACACACACACACACAAATAAAGATACAATCAGAGGAAGTGTGCAATAATAATGCAGCACAGATGCCAACTTCACTTCCTGTAAGCATGGGAAGAGAATTGTGGGAATAAGCAGTTGCAATGCCATACATTCTTTACTACTGCGTTACCATTTTTGTGTGTGTGTATAAATAAATTTGTATATTTTATATATATATATATATATATATATATATATATATATATATATATATATATATATATATGTGTGTGTGTGTGTGTGTGTGTGTGTGTGTGTGTGTGTGTGTGTGTGTGTGTGTGTGTGTTTCTATCCTGGGCTTTGCTTAAAACGTGTATGTGCCTGGTTTCCCGGAATACCATCATAAATCTGTGTGAGAACCAAGTGTGGGAAATATGTCTGTCTCACACACACACACACACACACACACACACACACACACACACACACACACACACACACACACACACACACACACACACACAGAGCACATACACACACAGAGCATACATGCACACACTCACACTAACATTTATTGGAAATGAATTGCAGCAAATGCAGTTTGTTGACATAAATCAATGGCTAGTATTTGCACTGGCTAACCAGGACCTGGTGGACCTTAGTTTAAGAAAACACTACACACACACACACACACACACACACACACACACACACACACACACACACACACACACACACTTTGGAGAGTTCTCAAGCTTAGGGAAGAAAATTTTTATAGATCTGCATCGTACTTTGCTCCATATATCAGTCAGTTGTAAGGTGTTTCGTATTTGTTAGGATTATTAACATTGTAGCACTATGAGCTAACGAAGCAATTAAGTCTGATTAGCATAAAGCTTAACAGGCGATGATGAGCTGCAGCTTCACCTCGTGCTGTATCTGGGAGTAATGAGGTTAAAAGTAGCACCGGTGCAGTTCAGCCCCCTGGCACGCACACACACACACACACACACACACACACAGGTAGCAAATTTTACTGAAAGTTACAGAAGTCAATGTGGCAGATTCTCCTGAGGGAAACCAGCACAGCCCCCTACTATATAAAGCTGTTAGTCATCATGTTCAGTCTATAACACTCTCTTTCTCTCTCTCTCTCTCTCTCATTACCCCCATTACTTCCATCTCTCTCTGCTTATTTTTCTCTTTTTTTATCCTTTCCTCATTCATTCTCTGCTTCTTTTTCTCTCTCCTTTTTTTCTTTCTTTCCTTTCTTTTGTCTTTATCTATCTCTGCTTCTTTTCCTTTTGTTTCTATTTGTCCATCCTTTCGTCTGTTATCCTCTCCCTCTCTGTCTCTTTATTCTCTCTGCCTTACCCCCTCTGCTTCTCTTCTTTCTATTTTTTTTCTCACTGTTTGTCTATCTCTCTCATTCCCTCTTTTGTGCACTTTTTTCTCTCTTTCCTTCTTGTTTTCTGTCTTCTCTCAGTGCCTCTCTGTTTCTCTATGCCTTTCTTTTTGTCTCTTAGAGCATTACAAGCAGAGCAACGTCACTCTAAACAAGACAGTTCATTGAATAATAAAATATAAATCATGAATACAAATTACAAAACAATAATACAAATCATTATTTACATTAAATTGTTCTTTTTGTATTTTAAAAACGTTCATCGTGACACTTTAGCTTTTTCCAATTTAGTCGTTGTCAATGATGGCACGACAGGGTGGAAGTCTAACACATCCTCCCACGTAACTGAAACACTCCCCTGTGGTGATGAGCGCTGATTTACACACGAGTCTTTTTCAGCTCGTTTCGGTCGCACTACAGCCAATTTGATTTTCTTACTCAGAAAACAACACCACTGAACAGAGACACCAGTTAACATCCTGCGTACGATTAATGCCTGTGCTAAAACATCTGGACAGCTGTATAAAATATTTTTTCCTCAGTAAACTGCCATTTAGCTAAATTATTCACATAAACGCAGGTGATTGGCCACAATGAGCTGCAACACAGTGTTTAGAAAATCAAAGCTACTGCAGGTGCTTGTGGATTGGGACCACAAGGTTATTTTTAGCTTGATTTGTTCTGCTGGAATAAGACACTGCATCTGGGCTTGCAGCATCTGGATCACAGTTTGCAAGCTGATGACCCCTGGCATGACCAGGTTATACAGGGCAAACATACTGTTTTAAACAAGTTCCCCATTAATGTATATTACTCTGGTAACTGAAACACCAAGTCAGTTATTGTAAAAAAAAAAGCACACAACATTACATAAAATTTAAAACTAAACCAGTATAAAAAACATTTTTGTTGAAACTTTGCTGAAATGCAAAATAAAACTTGAGAACCATTCTCTCTCTCCACCTTTTTTTTTAAAGCATTCTATTATATTCTGATATATTTTCAGAACTAGAAATTTTAGAGAATACAATTTTATAAGAAATAATTTAGCACTTTGAACCTGGTTATAATGCAATAGTATTTTTTTTAATGATTGGTTTAGTGTTAAATTCCTTCTGATACATACACACACATATATATATATATATATATATATATATATATATATATATATATATATATATATATATATATATATATAATATACTTGATCGTGTCTCTAGACTGGAGTTCAATCAGCTTTATCTGGAGGTTGGTTGGTGGGTTTTCCACGTCAACCACAAACGGATTACTGAGCGGTTCAAATCGGCATTTCTAGGCTTCAAAGTCGGTAAATCGCCTGCTGAATTCAGCGCAAAGTTCGCGGAGTTTTTTAGTGCTGAGTTTTTCAGCGGTCTCGACTAACGTGCTAACGCATCAACAAAGCATTCTGGGATTTTTAGTATTATCGTTGTATGCGCTATATACTGGCAGGCCAGCTCTAATACACATTTGATATGATCTCGCGGGCCTGTCCTTGAAACCCTTGCTCTATGGGGTTCAGGTCTGGTGAGTTTGCTGGCCAGTCAAGCACACCGAAATCATGGTCATTTAACTAACTTTTAGTGCTTTTGGCAGTGTGGGCAGGTGCCAAATCCTGCTGGAAAATGAAATCAGCATCTCCATAAAGCTAGTCAGCAGAGGGAAGTATTAAGTGCACCAAAATTTCTTGGTAAACGGGTGCAGTGATCATCACCGACTGTAGGAACTTTACACTAGACTTCAAGCAACTTGGGCCATGAGCTTCCCCACCCTTCCTCTAGGACCTTGGTTTCCAAATGAAATACAAAACTTGCTTTCATCTGAAAAGAGGATGTTGGACCACTGGGCAACAGTCCAGTTCTTCTTCTTTTAGCCCAGGTAAGACGCCTCTGACGTTGTCTGTGGTTCAGAAGTGGCTTAACAAGAGGAATACGACAACTGTAGCCAAATTCCTTGACACGTCTGTGTGTGGTGGCTTTTGATGCCTTGACCCCAGCATCAGTCCATTCCGTGTGAAGTTCACCTACATTAGTACCTGACTATTGCTGAATATTCAAATCATTTTTATTTGTATAGCCGCTTTTAACAATGAACATTGTCTTAAAGCAGCTTTACACAGATAATGTGGTGATTAAAAGTAAATATGTTCTTTATAAGTAAGTTTGTCCCTGATGAGTGAGCCGGTGGTGACTGGGGCAAGGAAAAACTCCCCGAGATGGCATAAGGAAGAAACCTTGAGAGGAACCAGACTCAAGAGGGAACCGTCCCCAACCGCATAGAGTGGCCTCCAATCGAAGAGAACACTATCCAGATGCAGGCCTGGACGAAGTGGGAAGATTCATGGAAGGAAGAGGGGCAGGAACAGTGGTCACTGGAACCTCAGGAGCATGTTTATCTCAACCGAGAGAAAGAAAGAGAGAGAGAGAAGAGAGTGACAGGAAGAGAAGGATATGGATTATTATGTCTCTTTATTGTTGTATAAAAGTTAATGTCACTGTGCAGTTGGGACTCCGGCAAGACTCGCTATAGCAGCATAACTAAAAGGGAGAACCAGAAGGTAACACCAACATGAGGGATCTCTGGGATAAAAGACAAATATAAAGCACACTCCAAAATCTGGTGGTCGGGTGTCCACAAACTTTAGACCACATAGTGTGTGTGTATGTATGTATGTCTGTATGTATGTGTGTGTGTGTATATATATACTTTGTCCGTTTGTGTATAGATGTAGAGCTGTATTAAATGTCAACATGTAAGTGATTTTTGTGGCATGTAAGATATTAGCTAATTTTGCATTTTAAGCATGATGGTTACCCCATCAAGTACACATACACAAATATCAATGCAGGTGTCATGTAATGCAATGTATGCATGGTAGTGGATGCACATGCAGGATTAGATGCATTAGTTACATTATACGTTCAAATCCAGAATAGCAGGCAAACATGGAAATCTTAAAAAGGTTGGGCAGTTAGCAAACAACATGAACTAGGCAAGACAAAAAGGTGAACAGAAAACCAAAGCAAGTTTAAGAAACTGGCAGATGTGAACCATTAAAGTCTTGGTAACCCCAGCTAAACCAGACAAGTTACTGCTCCAAGACAAAATCCACACAAAGGGGAATTCGACAGACAATAATCAACACAGAAGAGGGAACAGCTGGAAAAAGCTGAAAAAAACATGAAAGCACGAGTCAATAATAAAGCAGGGACGGAGACATGGTGTGAATGAAATGCATGTGACAGTTCAAAACAAGAGCACGTGGCTATATAAACACAGAAACAAGGAGTGTTTTAGTGCTGCGAGCCAGCATGCACTATGAGTGGGCACATGCAAGGGGAAATGTCTGAAACAAGGTTTTTAGCATATATTAGTTATTCAATTCTGATACAAAAACTGAACAGAGAATAAAAGTAAGGATTTTTTTTTTTCGAAAGATAAAAATGAAATCCGAAAACAAAATGATACAACAAATAAACATATTTACATATTTTTTTACGGTGTGTCGGTCATTATTATTATCCATTAATTCATTGCATTATTCTTTTATTTTTTTACAGTCTTCCTGTGTCCAGGTTTACTAAAAGGCGTGTACCAGAGCGAACACCTTTTTGAGTCAGACCACCAATCAGGCTCTTGGTGCAAAGACCCGCTACAGTCTTCGAATAAGATTTACTACATGCCCTGGACGCCATATCGTACTGACACTCTCACTGAATATTCATCCAAAGAGGATTTTATCGCAGGACGTCCTACTACAACCTATAAACTTCCACATCGTGTTGATGGCACTGGCTTTGTTGTGTACGATGGGGCTTTGTTCTTTAACAAGGAGCGTACACGCAACATCGTCAAGTTTGACTTGCGCACTCGGATCAAAAGCGGCGAGGCGATTATCG
Organism: Silurus lanzhouensis; assembly: GCA_039877035.1. NCBI lineage: Eukaryota > Metazoa > Chordata > Actinopteri > Siluriformes > Siluridae > Silurus > Silurus lanzhouensis. Next base: position 5,061,394 of record JBCEWE010000287.1, read on the forward strand.
CCAACGCCAATTACCACGACACGTCTCCGTATCGCTGGGGAGGGAAGTCCGACATTGACCTAGCTACAGATGAAAACGGCCTGTGGGTGATCTATGCCACAGAGCAGAACAACGGGAAGATCGTTGTGAGCCAGCTCAACCCGTACACACTCCGAATTGAGGGGTCCTGGGACACAATGTACGACAAGCGCTCTGCCTCTAACGGCTTCATGATCTGTGGAGTCTTGTACGTTGTAAAGAGCGTGTACGAAGACGATGATAATGAAGCATCAGGGAATAAAATCGACTACATGTACAGCACAGAAAAGAGTCGTGGAACGAACATAAACATCCCGTTTCCGAATTCTTACCAATACATCGCAGCAGTGGACTACAATCCGAAAGACAATCTTCTCTATGTGTGGAACAATTATCATGTTGTTCGATACTCGCTGGATTTTGGCAACAACGACAACCGGGTGAATTTCGGTAAGTGCTGCTTTAAATTGATTTTTCATTTGACTCAGGTGTTCTGTTTTATGGCTTAGCATTAGACGCCAACAAGACGCCTTCTGACCCAGGCCATCTGGTTTGATTTAAACTGCAGTACAAGTGTAAATATAAAATGTGCTGTTAGGGTTAAAAAAAACAAAGCACACTGTTATTTTACTACACAAAATGGATGTAGACTCCCAAATTGGGCATTAAAGTATTTTGTGTTTTTCTACTTCCTATTTTTAACTGTACTGGGCTGTACTAAGTAAAGTGGGTGAATTAAAATCAAATGTTTATGTACAGTATCACAGTATCATGCCTTACATCTTATACATGCTATTTTTAAAAGGTGCTGTTGCACTTGTTCCCACAACCAATAAAATTTGATTTGATTTGAACCCCTAATCACTATCCATCTTCATGGAAATAAACACAGCCTTTACATGATCAGTCATTTACTTGATAATGGCCAGGTATGAGGACAGGATTAGAGAACGAAAATGACAATTTAATGGTTCCACATTAGTAAATATATTTTTGTTTTGCTTAAAAATGTATCAAACGAAAGACTGTTTTCACCCAAATTACAACAGGCTTTCAAGTTAAACCTTGAGACAATACTGATTCATAACATATATAATATAATATATAACAACTAGGGATAAGAGGTCAAAACCCCCTGTTTTTCACTAATAAAATGAGATCTATGTAATAATTTTTATTAATGACTCCATGCGAACATGCCATCGACCAGGCATACCATTATGACCGGTGAGGTGAATAACACTGATTATCTCCTAATCATGACACCTGTTAGTGGGTGGATGTATTAGACAGCAAGTGAACATCAAAGTCTTCAAAGTTAATGTGTTAGAAGCAGGAAACATGTGCAAAAGTAAACATTTTAGTGAGTTTGACAAGAGCCAAATAGTGATGGCTAGACAACTGGGTCAGAGCATCTAAAAAAAAAAAAACAGCTCTTGTGTGATGTTCCTGGTCTGCACTGGTCAGTATCTATCAAAAGTGGTCCAACGAAGAAACAGTGGTGAACCGGCGACAAGGTCATGTGCGGCCGAGGCTCATTGATGCACGTGGGGAGCGAAGGCTACTCCGTGTGGTCCGATTCAACAGACGAGCTTCTGTATCTGAAATTGCTGAGAAAGTTAATGCTGTTGATGCTCGACGGGTCAGAGCTGTTTTGGCAGCAAAAGGAGAACCAACACAATATTAGGTAGGTGCTCATAATGTGATGCCTGATTGGTGGCCATAAAGTTAATGCCTGATTGGTGTATGTAGAAAGGATTTTTGTGGAAACGAGTACAACAATACAACTAGGTCTTTAACACAAACATCAAAGGTTATGCGATACTACTGTATATAAACATTATTAAATTCAAATATTAAATATACAGCTAATTTGATTTGATACAGCTTTAAAATATAGCAAATGGAAGGACACAAGATGCTTTAATGGCCAACTTGAGTCATAATGACGAATCCAGTTTATGTGTAGTAAAATCAGATGTAAGTCATCCAGTTGCAGTGTACTTTTTAGTTGTTGGTTTATATACTTTTAAAGATTTGTTATATAAAACAGGATTTTGAGAAACTGTTATAATTAGTTCCATTCTCTCTTTTGGATTTTCTGATGAGGTCACACTGCACCGTGCCGATATTCTACTGGCCACGTTGGTGGTGAGGTCAGAGTTCATCAAACCTGAACTTTAAAAAACTTTGTATTGAGCTTGTGTTTTCATTCTACAGCTATCACATGCAAATGACTGGATCTCAACGAAATGAGAAGTGTAAAAATAAGTTTAGAAATAAGGACATGGCCTGTGACTTCTCTGCAATATAAAAATCTTTACTTCTGGTGGGTTTAAGTATTGTGGTTTTCAAAGGTCAAATTTTTTAATTCACTATGATTTAAAACTCCAAAGGCAGTTTTTTCTGGTGTGTGTGTGTGTGTGTGTGTGTGTGTGTGTGTGTGTGTGTGTGTGTGTGTGTGTGTGTGTGTGTGTGTGTGTGTGTGTGTGCGAGAGAGAGAGAGAGAGAGAGAGAGAGAGAGAGTGTGTCCAAAGCCCCTATTTAATGACCATACTTGCTTATTAGCATCCTGTATATCAAAGCTTTCGGTGTGTGTGTGTGTGTGTGTGTGTGTGTGTGTGTGTGTGAGTGTGTGTGTGTGTGTGTGTGTGTGTGTGTGTGTGTGTGTGTGTGTGTGTGTGCCTGCGTGTGTGTGTAGATTAGAGTGGGAGTGTTATCTCGCTAAGCTAATGAAGATCAGAAGATTATCTAATAGTCATATCAAAGAGAATGCTGATATAATCACACCTGCTTTGTGCAGTTCAGATTCTAATTAGCCACGATTCATTAATATTCAAAACCTAGCTCTGTAGCTCACCTGTACTAGTTCAGAAAAAAAAACATACTGCTTTGAAGATCAGCAATGCTACACGTGTGTGTGTGTGTGTGTGTGTGTGTGTGTGGTGTGTGTGTGTGTGTGTGTGTTGTGTGTGTGTGTGTGTGTGTGTGTGTGTGTGTGTTCTCTTTTTCTCTCAAATCCCAAACACAAATACACACAAAACAGACTCGGCTTGTTTTCTGCTATGGTTTTTCAGAGCTATAGCTCATCTGAAATGAGAGGCCAAAGCGATATTTTTAGAAATGTCTTCCGACAGCAGAATTAAACACAAAAGCCTCAATAAACATTCCGTTGACTTTTGTCTGTTAAGGGTCATCTCCCATTCAGCATCTGTGCTTTTTGTGGTTCCCTTTCACCGGCTTCTCGCTGCAATACACACTGTGCAGAAATATGTCATGGTTAATTAGCACACAGGTGTAAGCACTCATGTCTTACCCAATCGTTCACCATGTCGAGTCCTCACAGTCACAGTCTGCCATCGACTACGTCCATGCTGTCATGTTTAAAACGTGCGTCTATTGTGCAGAAGCTATAGCACAGAGTCTGTTCTTTTAGTTGTGTCACCATGTTGCAGAAGGGGGACATCCAGTCCAAAAGGTGTTCACATTAAAACAAAACAGTACAGCACAGAAACTGTTGTTCCACCATTTGGACTTCAGTCTTTTATCCCAAAGCGGGTACATTAGGCACAAAGAGTGAAAAAATGTTAGCTTTGGAAGGGGCATAACTAAAATGGTTTTATTCCATGTGTAATGTACTAATGATAAAAGTAAAAATAGTTTAAAATTTTCCATCATTATATTTTAAACAAGCGATAGATAACTGAAAAAAGCCCCCAAATAGCTTTAGAAACGTAGCAAAATCCTGGCGTTGGAAAAATGTAAAGCTAATCAGCTTTACCTAAGGTTATACCGTAAGTAATGTGAAATATGCTGGATGAATAAAATATCTAGATTCTTCAGATCTTCCCCCTGAGGGCCCCTTGTTAATAGAAAGATCACATATGTCTTAAGACTCTGAATCATTAAAAGAAGTAATGCGTTAATCATTAAAAGTATATGTTTTACAGGGTTGCCGGACTTCACCTCACAAGTCCTTATCCCATTTATTTAAGAAAATACAAGGAAATAAGGACATTTATTTGATGGATTCAAGGGTTAGAAAACACAACCTTTACATGATCAGTCATTTACTTGATAATGGCCAATTATGAGAACAGGTTTAGAGAACTAAAATTGCCAATTTAATGCTTCCACATTGATATTTTTGTTCCACCTTTGCTTAAAAATGTATCTAACGAACGACTATTTGAACCAAACTATGACATGCTTTCAAGTTAAGCCTCAACACAGTGTTGATTCATAGTATATATAAAAGATCTATAAGGGTTATAATAAGGAATAAATGGGATAGGAGGTCAAACCCCCCTGTCTTTCACTAATAAAATCAGATCCATGTAAGGCTTTTGGCCAATGACTCCTTCCAAACATACATCGGCCTGGAATAACATTATGACATTATAACATTTGACAAGTGAGTGTATAACACTGATTATCGCTTCATCATGACAAGTGTTAGTAAGTGGGATATATTAGACAGCAAATTGAACATTTTGTCCTCAAATTTAATGAGTTAGAAGCAGGAAAAATGGGCAAGCATACTGTAAGTATTTGAGGGAGTTTAACAATGGCCAAATTGGGACGTCTAGACGACTGGGTCAGAGCATCTCCAAAACTGCAGCTCTTGGAGAGCTCTTGGAGACCCTCTCAGGACTATTCCTGGTCTGCAGTGGTCAGTATCTATCAAAGTGGTCCAAGGAAGGTGAAACGGCAACAGGGTCATGGGGCGACAGAGGATCATTGATGCATGTGGGGAGCGAAGACTGGCCCGTGTGGTCTGATCCAACACACGAGCTCCTGTAGCTTAAACTGCTGAAGAACTGTATAGGACTGTTTTAGCAGCAAAAGGTGGACTAACATATTGGGACTCTAAATCATTAAAAGAAGTAATGCTTTACTCATTAAATGTGTATGTTTTTACCAGGGTTGCCAGACTTTTCCTCACAATTCCTTATCCCATTTATTTAAGAAAAACCAAGGAAAACTTTTGTTGATTGGTCTAGAGTGGTATATAATTTTTCCACAGTTTGACCTTTTGTAGTCTTCGCCGAAGGTTTTAAATCATGCCAGGAAGTAAAGGCTACCTATTTGGCAACTAAAATTTGTCCATGAACACCTCCTCTTTAAGACGAGTGTGTCGTTTTTTAGACTGATTCCAAGGATAAGGGTTACAATTAATTCAACCAGGATAAAAAATTGAAGGTTATGTATGACAAGAAGGGTGGTCTTTTCAGAGTTTTCTTATTTTTCTATATTTGTTCAATTTTCATGGCAAGTACATATAGCATGGTTACCATCTTGTGACCGTGACCTCAGGCGTACAGCTCCTAAAAGTCCCACTTTATCAAGCTTGCCCTCTGGCCATTGTCATACATGAGTGACCCAGGTGGCTTTTCAATTATCCACTCGATAGAAGAAGCACACCTACATGTATAACCTTGCATTCTGTTTTTCTTTCACCTCCAGACATCCAGAGCAGTCTGCCTCAAAACTATTGAAGGCCATATATCAAAGTTGTCATGGCGTTTCACAACACATTCATATATAGTAAACCTTAAAAACAATTTACCATTTGAGATTTTATTGAGAATGAGAATAATTTCAGATTGCTGCTAAAAATCGCTGTAAATGGGCTCTAATGCTGATAAGGGCATAAGAATCTCCAAACATTTCTGTTCATGATGAGAACCCCATGATGAGACTTACCACAGAATAGTACTGTACATGTGATGCAACATTCAGTCTGCTGTAGAATCTAAAAAATGTAGACGTGAGGTCTACGATACCTTGGCACTTCCAGACAGTTTTTGAAAACCAACTATTAAACAATAATTTATTTAAAATATGTTCACAAATACTCCGAATTTAAACATCAATATGGTCTTTTACATGCTGTTCACCGAGTCCTGGTTGGGTTCATCAAGTCTGACTTAGAGATAATGTGTGCCCTTGTAGACTTTAGCTTCATAATCAGGATGTCGTTTGAGCAAACAGACTCAGTACCACTGAAGTCACTCAAGAATTTCAACTTGTTTTCAAAGTGATACAAGAAAGCGGAAATCCTGCTGCTTCAAAAATGACAAGATAGTGTTTTACACAAGAGAGGGTGATGATCTAATGCCTCCCCACACCTCTCAAGTTACTAATGGAAGGTGGTACAGAGTGTTTTTACAAGGCTTCAGTTTGAGGGATGATTTTTGCGGCTAGCCAACTTGCTTTCTAATCTGTATTACAATCCCAGTCATTTAAAAACCATGACCATGACCTACCATCTATGGTAGGTATAATACATTAATATCATTATGTCTAATGTCTAATATTATTATGTCTATTTAGACATTATACCTGCAAATGCATGTGTGAATATGAATAGGGTCTTATTAATAAAGTTGTTGGATAACTATGCAAAAAAGTATTTGGCAGACGCATTGCTGCTATTGAGCTACACTCCAGCATTACACAATCTGTATTCATCACCTGATTTTTAAGAATGAGAAGCAGCTGCTGTCAAAACATCACAGTTTTTATATGCGAGGCAGCTGTACTAGACTTCTCTGAATCCTCTTTTTCATTGCTCTTTTTTCTTGGTAGCAGCTCTTGCATTTGTCTCATACCTGCTGCCAATTCGTCTTCGCTCCAAAAGTTCTAAAGTGCTCACTCTTCTTCGTTCCAGGGGACTGAGCAGCAGAGCCCTTTTGCTGTTCTGACAAAGGATAGTTTACCTTTTTCTTGTCTTTTACTGGAGGGCTTTATCTGCAGTTTCCTTTACTCCCTGCTGTGATCGCATAGTATTAGAAGAAGGGTAATGAATAATAAGAAGTATTTATATAGTCGGTGAGTTTCACCTATTGCAAGCAGTATTATGCTGCAGTTAGGCCAAGACTCTCAGGATTTTTTTAAGATTCTTCAGTCCCAAATAATTTAAATATCAATCATTGTTCATTATTGTGCATGCCTGTTTTTCATTTACGAGGTGGTATCAAAAAAGTTTCGCGATTAATGTTGTTAACTGGTGCTATTCCTTTAATGAGCTCAAACCCCGAAAATGTCGAAACCATTCGGCAACTTGTACATGATGATCGTCAGAGAACAATCCACATGATCTCACTTTCAATGTTTACATGATCTCAATGTTTTGGATTCTTGCCTGTCCTAGTATGGCCTGTTTTAGATTTTATGATGTGTTTTACATTTAAACTGTTCAAAACGTTTGCACGACAATTAATTAGGCCAGAACAAATAACTCACCATTCTACCCTGAAATACAGGAATTTGTAACCACAATTTACATTATATGTTCAATAGTTTACACTTAATGATTCGTGTTTTCTTGTGTCAGATGGGCGCCCCGTTAGGTCTGGTTCCTCTGAATGTTGTCGCATCATCTTACAGAGTTTTTTCTTACCACCTTTGTCCCTGTCTTAGTCATTATGGATAAATTGAACTCTACATTTTATCCAGATATTTGTAAATAGATCATTATCAATAGATTATGTCTACTGATAATGATATTGTTAAAAGCACTATATAGATTGAGCTGAATATTATCACTTTAATAAGGTTCCCTGGTGGTCTAATAGTTAGGATGCGGCGCTCTCACTGCTGCGGCCTCCGATCCCCGGTCAGGGAACCAACCCCAGCCACTCTTAGTGCCGGTCCCAAGCCCGGATAAATGGGGAGGGTTGCATTAGGAAGGGCATCCAGCGTATAAACATGTGCCAAATCAAAACGTCCACTGTGGCGACCCCTGATAGGAGAAGCCGAAAGAAAGTTTTTTAATGAGATCTACTTTAATGCCTGTTTCTTTAATAGCTTTGCAGATAATATAATTATCACATTGACAGAGAGTAGTGTATACTATATTTTTCATTACTGCATGTATCCATTTTCTTAACTCCTTATCAAAGAGTAAAGAGGATAAGCATAATGCAGTACAGATCTTTTATGCTTGCCTTTACTTTGGTACTCAGCATGAAAATAAAATACTTATTCTGAAAGAAACCTCTGAGAAGCTTAACATTGGTAAAAAGTAAGAAGTTTCATGGTTGCTGTTCTTATGAATTCTTTGGTTGTGGGGTCTCCTCTTGCATTGAATTGAACCATAACATAACATAATCATAGTTTCTGAGTGTTTGTTTAACTTCAAGTCTGCATGTAAGTGGATTTTCTTTCGCATTCTCAAAGTCATGTGTGATAAGAGGCAAAGTTGCTGATTAGGACCTCAAACCAACACTAAAGACATTGATTGTAGCAAAGGCAAAAACTTTTAATACTAGTAAAATGGAAGTAAAGGATTCATCAGCTCTGTGATTCAGAAACTCTATTATAAAATATTGTGGTTTTCAACTGGGCTTACAGTAAGCAAAATAATCTTTTTAAGAATCTTGTACAGTCAGAACATAACGGTAATTCAGCACAGAGATTAACTTGTTTTTGAACATCTAATATAACAAACACAACATCTCTTCAATGTGCTCAATAAATTGTTGTTTGGGGACCGTTATTTGATTCTCATCATTTTACATTATCAGCCAATCATTCCGCAAACCGCTCATGCGCACTCTAAGATGTGGTTGGAGCTATCAGACATCTCTAATGGCCACACCACCTTATTATCGAAAAACAAACATAGGCATTTTTAAAACCTACATTTCTTTCTAAAGGTGTCCAGTAAAGTTAAGGTTATATTTCTGTAGCAGGCCAGGGAAAATGTTTCACAACAACCCATGTGAACATATGTTCGTGGAGCTCCCGTTTTGCTCATCAGGGACAAACTTACACTTATATAGTACCATCTTATTCATTCTTTATCCCTGCATTATCTGTGTAAAGCTACTTTGAGACAATGTTTATTGTTAAAAGCGCAATACAAATAAAAATGAATTGAATTGAATTGAGCTCGTCTCCTAGTTCAAGTCAAGGGCAGCCAAAGAAATCCTTCTGCAAATTCTGCCTATATATATTTATATTGTATACACAAAAATGTTTTTGTAGTACTTTTCCCAATATGATTGTGTACGGATCAGTGCTGTGAGGAATCAGGCATTTCTTTGGCTGCCAAAATGGAAAGGAAAGTCAGAAAACAATCAGACCTAAAGCACTAACAAAAAAAAGGGAGGATTGAGGGATTAAATTTATCCTGCCAAGTTTCTCTCTTTCACTTTCTCACTCTTTTTTTTTTTCAGTTCTATCACTATTTTCATGTCTCTGGTCTACTCTCTCTCTCTTTCTCTCCCTCTCTCTCTCTCTCTCTCTCTCTCTCTCTCTCTCTCTCTTTTTCTCTCCTCTCTCTCTCTCTCTCTCTCTCTCTCTCTCTCTCTTCTCTCTCTCCTCTCTCTCTCTCTCTCTCTCTCTCTCTCTCTCTCTCTCTCTCTCTCTCTCTCTCTCTCTCTCTCTCTCTCTCTCTCTCTCTCTCTTTCTCTCTCTCACACACACACAGGCATGCATTAAAAAAGCTTCACTTCAAAGAGGAAGCAGAATTAGCTTTGTCCTCTTAAGCAAGACACTTATTTCCACAAACACACACACAAACACACACATAAAATAATTTGGGATGGTAAGAGTCACTGATGCATCGGCATAAAAGTTAAGAATGTGATTTTGAAAAGTGTGCATTGGATAAAAGTTGCCGCATAATTTTTAGCATATTTGCATCAGTAAAAAACTATGTATTCATATATTAGTAGATGCGCTGTACTTTTATTATTTAGAAAGTGACCAATAACTTGTGATTAATATTTTACATGTAGATTTATTTCTTCTCACTAAACTCCTCAGCACCACTGCTGCTACGTGAATATTACGTATCACAACACTGCGGAGACCGAGGCGTGTCCTGAGAGTCACATAGAATACAGATTAACATGGCAGAGATAGAGCTGCATCTTCCTGGAGACAGAACAGGAAAAGTTTATTTTCATTGCATTAAATCACATTTTGTTAAATCAATTTGAAATCACACTGCATCATAATAGGGGTGAATCTTATCACATCGCATCGGTAGCTGCTTCATATGTATCTCTAATGTTTAGATCTGTTGGCTATACATTTATATATATATATAAATGTAAAAAATATAACACACACACACTGCTTCATTTAAAGGTACAATGATATAAGTTTAACTTGAAGACCTGGTAGCTACTTAATCTCTTTTGCTTTCAACACACACACATACTCACAAACTTTTAAAGGCTTCCTGGATGCCTGATAGTAATGTAATATACTGAGATAGGCACATAGGGTGGGTTAAGTGGAATAGCCTGCATGCTCCTTTCGACGAGAGTGGCATTCTCTTCTACTCTTTATTAAATGAGATGATGTCTTACACACTATTAGAATGCCTGCTACAGCGAATTACAGCTCAGTACACGGGGAAAACTTTATTTCGACCGATCAGCACGGACAAGAATGCACCTGGTGCTGTCGGTGGCAAGGCGCACACACAGATCAATCGGTAATGTAACGGCGAGCGCATAAAACCCAGAGTAACACATACACACTTGTATAAATGGTGTCTGTTTGCTGCAGCGCTTGCACAAAGACTCGCTTTAGAATGATTTGTGGACAGATAATGCATGCAGACTTTCACCAGGTTCACATCAATGTTTTTTTTGTAGACAGGTAGGGTGGTGAAAGCAGCAGTCTTTCTGACTTTACAAAAGCTTAAGAAAACACTATCAAGATATGGCTGTGAGATGGAGGAAATAGCAAATTATGATGAAAGTAATTGCCTGGTTTACCAAGGCAATTTTTTTTTTATCACAAATAAAACTTAGTCCCATCTTTTCCTGTTGTCAGGCTTCACCCACAAGTCAGTGGTCAAGCTGATCAGAAGGTTTTGAGTTCGAATCCCAGTACCACTAAGCTGCCACTACTATACCCAGAAGCAAGGAACCTTAACCCTCACCTGCTCAGTTAAAAAAACAGTTAATTGTTTACCCTTCTGGATAAGCGCATCTGCAAAATGCTGTAAACATAATTAATTGTTGTAATTACATATCGAAAAACAACAGGTGAGCACTAACACATCTATCTGCCCTCTTCTTCAGTTTTAAGAACACTCCTGATTGGCTAGTGTTGCTGAGAGTATGCAGTCTCTTCCACCTTGATATTTTTTTTACAGTACAGGTGATTATCTACATTACATCTATCTCTAATATTTTTGCAGTACAGAAATATTCTTGCATTGGTCAAATATCTGTGCTGTGTGTGTGGAGTAAGGTTTCTCTCACTGTGTATCTCTGATATAGAAAACTCTCCCTATAAAGGTGTAATGTGTAGAAACACTACACTACGCATCAAATAGAGAAAAATATAAAGATCACAACTTTGTAGTGGATCACTTGTAGTTCATGGTGATTTGCGCATGGAATCGTAAACGAGGCTGGAAAGAGCTTTTAATGATGTAAGTTAGCAGCCCTTTATCCTGAAGACTCTCCTGTGTCAGGAAACACTGGCGCTAAGAACTTTTATTACTGGAAGCTTAATTATACCAAGAGTTACATGATTTAAAAAATCTGTTTATGTGATATAAAGCTGTTTTGAAAACCAACACAGGCTTATAAAGTAGCTGTTTTGATGTCTTTGAAAAGAGTTTTGAATTTTTTTATTGGATCAAAGGAAAGCAGCCAACAAGTGCTCAGCATATGCAGGAACATCTTCAAGATGGATGGAAAAGCTTCCCATGTGGCTTCCGCATGGAGGCTGAGAAAACGTCAAGAGTGTTCAAATCTGTCACCAAGGCTACTTTGAAGAAAAATATCAAATTCCATATGTGATTTTTTCCCCCATATGTGCTTATTTAATGTTTACATCTTTATGTCACCGTTTTTTTATAAAAGAAATAGAACGTATAAAAGAATAGTCAGGTAAAAAAATCTTAGCTGTGAGTTGATGTGTGTGTGTGTGTGAGTGTGTGTGTGAGTGTGTGTGTGAGTGTGTGTGTGTGTGTGTGTGTGTGTGTGTGTGTGTGTGTGTGTGTGTGTGTGTGTGTGTGTATAAAAGTATTCGGTATTGGGATACCAGGCATATGTGGGACTCCAGATCACAATCCAACCATGCACCAGCCAACAAAATAATTATTTTCCTTATTACGTGACTTACATCTGAGCAGATGATGGTTAAGAGCCTTGCTCAATGGCCAGCAGTGGCAGCTTGGTGGTGCTGGGATTTGAACTTATGACTTTCCGATTCCAAATACGATGCATCCAAAAGTCACCACCGATCTACCACCTCCCCTAAAGCATAGCCATTACATTTACATTTATAGCATATGCCCTTATCCAGAGCAACTTACATTTATCTCATTCATACAACTGAGCAGCTATGGGCTCAAGGTCCTGGCTAAAGGGCCCAGGAGTAGCAGTTTGATGTGGCTGGCATTTGAACTCGACTTTCTGATCCAAAGTCCAATGCCTCAACCACTAATGTACCACCTCCCATTCTAAGTAAATTTCTCCTCAGTGCATATGTAAGCACAGTACTGTGACTACCTGAAATCTTTTGCTTGTCATATTATGCAGTTGAATCGAAAAAATGCAAGTTTTAAATTCAAAAACACAACAGCAGAGGTCACCAATCCACAAACAGGACAAAAAAAAAGAACAACAATTTGAAAATGTTTTGTCAGGCACAATTTTTGAAGTTAGCAAGGGAAACAAACCAGCTACATTGCTACTTAGATAACAATTTTTATATCAAGTTCTATAGGTAAACATCCCATAATTTGAAAGAGATGCTACATAGTTATTATAGAACAGTAAAAAATGACCCTTGATCCCAAGACTTAGTCAGCCATGTTGTTCTAAATAGTGAAGAATGAAACTTCCTTTAATGAGGGACGCCAATCAAGAAGGCCTTTCTTGTCAAACCAGAGATGCCAGAACACAAACATACACATACACACACACACACACACATATGTAAACATATGCACACACACATACACAAACACACACACACTGCCCTCTATCCACCTTCATTGTGTCTGAGTGGGTTGTAAAAATGAAGATGACAATCTGGGGACACGCCGGAGTGGAGCAGAGCAGAGAGAGCAAAGAGAGATGGAAAGATTGTCTCTAAGATGAAAGCCTGGCCCGGCGTTTAATGGCTGTGCCGAGTGAGTGAGAGCAGAGCTGGAGGAAGGCGACTGGAGACGAGGGGAAGTCAAGATTAGTCACTGTAGAACGATCCGAGTTGTGCTTCAGCTCTTTACGCAGTCGACTTCAGAAATAGAAACAGGAAACGCTTTCATTTGGCACAGCAGCCCTTTAAAATCACCAGCGCATTTAGCAATGCTCGAGAGCGGGCGGGTGGTGGGGTGGGGGCAAGAGATGTAGAGAGAAAAAGAGAGAGAGAGACTGAAAAAGCAACAAGGCGAGATGAGATGGGAAAACATAGATCATAATAAGCAGCGGCGCCGGACATGAATACGGCCTAATGAAGGAGAACTGTCTATTCCTTTGGTTGTTAAAGAGACTTTTTTTATTTATTATACTTCTGCCCCCCTTCATCACACCAAAGTGGTGGTTTGGAAAGAAAAACGTCAAACCACAAGACTATGACGTTAAACAAATCTGCATCGTCAAGTCAAGTTTATTTCTAAAGAGCTTTTCACAACAGACATTGTCTCCAAACAGCTTTACAGAAATTAACAGTTAAGGTGAACAATGTGTATTTATCCCTGATGAGCAGCCATCGCGACTGTGGCAAGGAACAACTCCCTTAGGTGTTATGAGGAAGAAACCTTGAGAGGAACCAGACTCAAATAGGGAACCCAACCTCATTTGGATGATCGTCTGCTACCATTTTACTTCACTAAACTTGCAAAAAAAACCACTTACTGCTTCTTTAATATTCAGCTTCTGCACTTGAGTACTTTAGTTGTATCAGTCATATTAATTAGCTAGCTATAAATATATTTTAATCACAATTGTTAAAAAGTAAAAAAAACATTACTGGTATTTGGACCCTTGGGAACTTTTTTTTAACGTAAAGAATAAATAAAGATTATTAGATACTTTTTGATAACATTACCTATGAGGAAGTGAGTAATGCTATTTCATAATAAGCAATCAGAATTGTTATTTTATATCATTTCAAGCAAATACTTTTACTGAGGTACTTTCTCACTTCCTGTCTGGTGGTGCCATTGTCAGATTTCTTGCATACAGTTTGGGAGCATTAAAAAAATACTTTTACTCTTAAGAAATTTGTCACGAAAAAAAAGTGAAAATTATTTTTATTTATTTATTTAGACAAAAATTTAAGATGGCCATAATTGATGTTTTATATAGGGTGAGTGGAGATTGTCTCGAACCTAGGAATCTTTGGATGGACTTTACATTTTGGTCACACAGTTAAAACTTATGACCATTAACATTCATGAAATTTGGGTTCAAATCTAAGTGGATGGTGGCACTAGTGCACTGGCAGCATATATATATATATATATATATATATATAAAAACATCAGATACTAAGGTACCATATAAGGTAGTATATAATCACACCTCACACCTGAATCACATTGCCATCACAGCCCTCATTGTCTCGCATTTGTCCCCCAAGGTTGTTGTGAGTTTTGTTCCATTGATCAGTTCAAGTCCTTTGTCACAGCAGTTTATATTTGATTTTGCATTGAGTTTCATATGTCCTTATGCACTTTATTTAATATAATACAGTATCTGCCCTTGCATCCATGGTTCTTTGTGCTGCATGACATTAACAAGAAGAAGAAAAGGTAGAATATTAATAAGTTGCAGATACTTGGCCCCCTAATAATAATAATAAAAATATGAATAATATCATTATTATTATTATTATAGGATATCCTATTAACATTATTATACTGACATCATGATTTTTATTGCAATATTGTACTCATATAACACAACAAATATATTTGCTGTGATGTACACTAATTTTGGTTTATACCAGTTTCTTCAAACTGGTTTCAGGCAGTTTCAGGCAAGTGTTGGTTGGGTTTTCTTTCATGACGTTAAAAAAAAAAACGAGCACGATGCACTCAACACTTTTTCAACATGATGTCATTGAGTTAAGTGCCAAATGACTTCATTAGAAAATCGAATAAAGAGGGAAAAAAGGATCCTAATGTTTTTTTGTTTTTTCGGTTTTTTTTTTTTTTTTTTTAAATCCTTGTTTTGTACCGTATGACAGGATTCTCTGATGTTTTTATATAATCATTAAATACAAATTGATTTGTTCTGCTCCTTATTTTCTCTACCGCATGGGAATTCTTCCTGTTTGACTCGAACTCATTGTTGACCGCTTGAATTGTGCGTCTAAATTAGATAAGCGCACAAACACACACATGAATCTGGCTGACATTATGTCCTATTCTTTCACCCAATTCTCTTCTCTTCCCGTCAGTCTTATTCACGATCCCTCTTTCAGCTTGTCCCTGTGGCAACCGAGCCTTTTTCCTCTTCCCAAACAAACAAATAATAGAGAGAGAGAGAGAGAGAGAGAGAGAGAGAGAGAGAGAGAGAGGTAGACTAAATGTTTGGATCTCTCTGGATTTATGTTCTTCTTTTCTCCATTAGAATGTAGGAGCCATGGCTATGAGCAGTGGATTGAAGTACTTGTTATGTAACCACTTCATCGATTCGGAAAAAAAAATTCTACTAGAAATGTGCTAATTGATTTTTTATTGAGCGGAAACATAATAAAAACAGGCTGCTAAAAAAACTTAGTTGCCGTTCTTTCTTTTCATTGTTTTATACATTGTTTTGGCCAGAGTGCAAAATCTGCAAACTATGCTTTACTGCGTTCCTCCAGGGGAAGTTGTTTTCCAGTTTATGTTTTACCCTACATTTGAATCCATTACACCACACCACATTCAGTTCTCAATACTGATTAGTTGGAAGAAGAAATTCTTTATTTCCGATTACAACAGAATGTCAACTGAATTTCAAGTACTTAGAGACGTTGTAATTATTTATGGAGTCTTCAGTGTTTGAAGTCTGCAAGACAGAAGGCTTTATAGTTACATCTTGACTTAAAATACTGAGCAACTCAAAAATATTGAAGTTGGATTTGGACTGTAATTAATTATCAGCAATGTCTTATAATGGCTCAGGACCACAGGTTGCATTTATTGGTATTTCACTGCACACCTTAGGGTTAAGATGAACTGCAATGAATGGATGGGTTCCCTTTTGAGTGCTTTGAGACAATGTCCATTGTTAAAAGCACTATACAAATAAAGAGAAATTGAATTGAATTTTTAAATAAAAAAATGCTTGTTAAAGATTTAACTGGAATAGATGACCTTCCACAACCTTGAATGAACCTAGAAATATGCACTTTTGTACTGAATAAATATTTTATGTTGTCTGCTGTTGGAAAAATGATATTCATCCATTTCCTTTCTGTAAATTCCTTAATTAATTATCCAAAGATATTTGTGCATCTCTATTAAGAGTCAAATACATTTTCATTCAGTTGTAAATATTGATGTCTATCACATTTAGAATTCTTAGTAGGACACGATTTCCAGGTGTACATGTTAATAACCTGTGAGAACATGGGACAGAAAATTGTGGAAGTTCTGTGATAACTTCCTGTAGGTCTTCCAGTGACACAGCTAGAACAAGCATTAAACCCAGTTTTTCATTCGGTCCAGATTCCAGATTTCTGACTTGTTTGGGGAAGGGACATCATGTAATCATAGTTTCTTTTTGTTTTCTGGTCACATTGACACAGCATTCTATTGCAAATACAATTACACATTTATGCTACATGTAGTTCTTTGGCCATTAATCTTTATCCTTATACTGTATATCCTTTTTTTTTTCTTTTCACTTCTATGTAAGTAAATTCTGTTTGGGTTTTTTTTATGTGAATGCTGCTTCATATCTCAGGATAGTCATAAAAAAAGTACTTATAAAAAAATATTTTTATTTGTGCACATTTTTCACTGCATTCAGTGCAAGGTATCGCAACACCTACATGAAGTGATTCCAGACCTCCAGTCCTATTAAAATCTGGATTTATATGTTAGGAACTATAACATCCCTTTCACAATGGAAGAAACAGGAAGGCTCTTGACAATTTGAACCAATCATGTTATAGGTATGTGGTCCTGAGCACAGTTGGACACTAGTTAAGAAATATTTCTCAGTGATTACTGAACAATTCTCAGTTGTTAATGAATTATTTCTGTAAAATTGTAGTAACATTGTAGAAAGATTTCTGGTAAATACTGAGTAACAGTACTTAAGTAGTTACTTGATCATTTAAAAATAGCTTTTTAATAATCTCTGGAAATTGTTAAATAATTAATAGAAGTCAGCAAACATTTTTTTATTAATATTGTTATTAGCAGTAGTAGTAGTAATACTCCCAGCAGTGGTAGCAGTGGTAGTAGTGGAGTGGTAGTAGTAGAAGTAGTGGTAGTAGTGGACGTAGTGGTAGTAGTAGAAGTAGTGGTAGTAGTGGAAGTAGTGGTAGTAGTAGAAGTAGTGGTAGTAGTGGAGTGGTAGAAGTAGAAGTAGAAGTAGTGGTAGGATTGTGAGTGTTAGTAGTGGGCAGAGGTGGCAAAAGCACACACATTCTTCACTTACAGTGAGGAAAATAAGTATTTGAACACCCTGCTATTTTGCAAGTTCTCCCACTAAGAAATCATGGAGGGGTCTGAAATTGTCATCGTAGGTGCATGTCCACTGTGAGAGACATAATCTAAAAAAAAAAATCCAGAAATCACAATATATGATTTTTAAACAATTTATTTGTATGATACAGCTGCAAATAAGTATTTGAACACCTGTATTTGAACACCGGGGAAATTGCCAAGCAGCTTGGTGAAAAAAGGTCCACTGTTGGAGGAATCATTAGAAAATGGAAGAAGCTAAATTTCCCTTGGACTGGGGCTCCATGCAAGATTTCACCTCGTGGGGTCTCAGTGATCCTAAGGAAGGTGAGAAATCACCCCAGAACTACACGGGAGGAGCTGGTCAATGACCTGAATATTGTCATGGTTTGAAATCATGCATGGCACGGAAGGTTCCCCTGCTTAAAACAGCACATGTCCAGGCACGTCTTAAGTTTGCCAATGACCATTTGAATGATCCAGAGGAGTCATGGGAGAAAGTCATGTGGTCAGATGAGACCAAAATAGAACTTTTGGGTCATAATTCCACTAAACGTGTTTGGAGGAAGAAGAATGATGAGTACCATCCCAAGAACACCATCCCTACTGTAAAGCATGGGGGTGGTAGCATCATGCTTTGGGGGTGTTTTTCTGCACATGGGACAGGGAGACTGCACTGTATTAAGGAGAGGATGACCGGGGCCATGTATTGCGAGATTTTGGGGAACAACCTCCTTCCCTCAGTTAGAGCATTCAAGATGGGTCGAGGCTGAGTCTTCCAACATGACAATGACCCAAAGCACACAGCCAGGATAACCAAGAAGTGGCTCTGTAAGAAACATATCAAGGTTCTGGCATGGCCTAGCCAGTCTCCAGACCAAACCCAATAGAGAATCTTTGGAGGGAACTCAAACTCTGTGTTTCTCAGCAACAGGCCAGAAACCTGACTGATCTAGAGAAGATCTGTGTGGAGGAGTGGGCCAAAATCCCTCCTGCAGTGTGTGCAAACCTGGTGAAAAACTAAAGGAAACGTTTGACCTCTGTAATTGCAAACAAAGGCTACTGTACCAAATATTAACATTGACTTTCTCAGGTGTTCAAATACTTATTTGCAGCTGTATCATACAAATAAATAGTTAGAAAATCATACATTGTGATTTCTGGATTTTTTTTTAGATTATGTCTCTCACAGTGGTGTTCAAATACTTATTTTCCTCACTGTAAGTAGAAGGACAGATAGTCATGTTTTAAACTACTATACTTGGGTAAAAGTTGAAGTACTGACTATACTTTTTTACTTAAGTTAAAATAAAGAAGTTTGGGCTCTGACATGTACTTAAGTAAAAAGTAGCCATTACTCCTACCTGTTTTAGTGTCAAACTGGTAACTGGAACTCACATCATATTAATATTAGGGCTGTCAATTGATTAAAATATTTAATAGCAATTAATAGCACGATTGACATGAGTTCATTCACGATTAATCGCAACTTAATCGCACATTTGTGTCTGTTCTAAATGTACCTTAAATTAATATTTTCCAAGTTTTTAATACTCTAATCAACATGGGTATGGACAAATATTGATGCTTTATGCAAATGTATGTTTATCTTTCGTGAAACCAAACTCAACATAGAGCATAAAGACAAAATATTCTTTTAAATGTTTTAAAGTAATTATGGTGTTTTAAATTACGTAAATCATCAGGACACTAAACGGTGATAAAAAAGATAATTTAAGTTGTCATTTATGTTCATTTTGGCATTATAAGCAAAAAAAATGCAATTGACATGAGCGTTTGTGCGTTTCTCGACCATGTCGGATTTCGTTGTTGATTTAAAACTTAAGTTTAAAAAATTTAGTTATTTTTTTTATATGTGACTAAGGAAAGGACGTCGTGAATAAATGTGTGTTGCACTAAAGGTTTTAATTTTGTTTCTTTTATATTTATTTAATTATATTTTTAATAAAAATTGTCAAACAGAAATGCACGCGGCATTAAGCGCGCGTTAGTAAAACCAGTGTCGTTAAAATTAATTTGCATTTTGACAGCCTTAATTCATATATTAATACAAAACGAATTTCAAATGTTGTTACCTAATGAATGTGTTCAGGCTGAACATCCACCAGATGTATATAGAACACGATTAATCATGACTCCATGTGTCTTATCCACATTAACCCCAGACTTCTTGTTGCCTTCTGTCTTGCTCATTGTTAGCTTTATAAACTAACCTACATCTGTGGTGTGTGAGAGTCAGGAAATGATAAACAGTGGTAGATTGAAAAAGCTGCACAAAGACAGGAAATCGGTTGATGGTCTGAAAACAGCGCGCAATGAGAAGGAAAACTATTGACATTTCACCAAATAGATTAAAAGTAAAGTAACGAGCCTGTTTTGAAAATGTATTAAGTAAAAAGTACAGATATTTGTGTAAAAAGGTGGTAGTAGTGTGAGTGGTAGCAATAGTAGTGGTTGTAGTGGTAGTAGTGTGAGTGGTAGCAAAAGTAGTAGTTGTAGTGGTAGTAGTGTGAGTGGTGGTAGTGCTGGTCGTAAAAGTAGTAGTTGTGGTGGTAGTAATGTGAGTGGTGGTGGTAGTAGTAGTAGTAAAAGTAGTAGTTGTAATGTGAGTGGTATTAGTGTGAGTGGAAGTAGTAGCAATAATTGTAGTTGTAGTGGTAGTAGTGTGAGTGGTAGTAGTATTAGTGATTATGGTAATAGTAATAGTAGTAGAAGTGGGAGTAGTAGGACTGGTTCTAGCATTAGTATTAATAGTAGTATTTCAAGTATAGTAGTAGAAGTAGTGGTAGTAGTGTGAGTGGTAGCCGGTCGTTTGCTTTCATTTATTTACATTTTCCTGTTAATAAAATTGTGATTTTAAAATAATCATTAATTAGCAGTAAGAAATGTAAGATCAGATCTACTTAGTGCTCAGACTTTCAACACAACTCACAGGAAAGCAGTAAATAGTGAGGACACGTATACGCTAGTGCTCATCTCTTTGCTTGTCAATGCCTTCTTTAAATTCCTGTGAATATTCTGTTCTGTATCTGAAAGATTATGTCTGGGTTTTCTTTTTTTCCCCTAAATGTTGTTTCCTTTTTTTTTTCATACAATTACACACTTATCAAAACACTCTTGATGACCTCCCTCAGGCACCTCTGGAGTGTGTTTTTCCCGGACAGTCTCAGCCACTTAACACCTTCTCCAGCTACTTTTCCTTACTGTGAAAATACATTTTGTTTTTAAATTTTTTTTCATTTATTTTCTTTTTTTTTTTCTTTCAGTCGGCTCACATATTTCTATTTACACTTTGAAATTGATTGCACTGCTGAGCAGGAATAGATCCACATGAGAGCTTGTTATGTGCTAAAGCTGTGCTTTAAAAAGCATATTTTGCATGCACACACACACACACACACACACACACACACACACACACACACACACACACACACACACACACACACACAGACACACACACACACAGACAGACAGTAGCATGTGTGTAAGACGTTTTTCTAATTCTCATTTTAGTCCAGCTCACCCTTAAAGGAATTAAATATCAATGCGCTGTGTTACTTCCTGCTCACCTTCCATCAATATACCTCTGTCATGCAGTGTGTGTTCGTGTGTTCGTGTGAGTGTGTGTGTGTGTGTGTGTGTGTGTGTGTGTGTGTGTGTGTGTGTGTATGCGGTGGCACTGTGTGCCATTTAAACACCATTTATCTTTGTCTCCCTGCAGTCCCTGAACTTATGATTCAGGCCTGTTAAAACACACGTTTCTGAATGCAGAGCACAGACACAGACACACACACACACACACACACACACACACACACACACACACACACACACACACACACACACACACACACTCACATAAATATATACACAGATACAACACACACACACACACACACACACACACACACACACACACACACACACACACATACACACACACATTCTCCAGCCTCCTGGCTCACTCAGTCATCCCTGAAACCACATAGATGCTGTTGAGGGAGGGAGGGAGGGAGAGAGGGAGGAGAAGAGGAAAAGAGGGAGTGTTTTTGACACTTCTGACAGAAGGGAGGATGTCTTCCTTTTTTTTGCTCAGCAGCACAGTTCAAGCCTGAAGCTGGTGCTCAAAAACATCGCCGAACTTCTCTCGTTTTCCAAACAAACCTTTTTCATAAACACATCTATTTCATTTTTGACGCTTTTGACATTTGACAACTGAAATGATCTTACTCCCTCTTTCTCTTTCTCTTTCTCTCTCTCTCTCTCTCTCTCTCTCTCTCTCTCTCTCTCTCTCTCACTCGTCTCTGCCTCATCCCTCGTCTCACCCATTCCTTTCTCTAAACTTTTTCTCATTTTTAACTTTATAGACGATCGGCGTGGTCGTACAGGGAACATGTGATTCATGAGCATTCTATATCTTGTATTTGACAGCTGTCTGATACAGAAAGCAGTAAGACATATATTTGCAGACACACACACACACACACACACACACACACACACACACACATACACACACACACACATACAAAACCACACACAGACACAAATTAGTCAATTTCTACATTTTAATTGTAGCACAATATAGATGTTCAACCTGTCCTCAAACAATTTCTTTTTCACATAAGCTATATCTCTTTCTCTCTATCCTTCTCCTTCTCTTTTCTTTCTGTCATGCTCTCCCTCATTTTTTCCGTCTTCCCCTTCTCATATGTCTTTGAGTTTTTTCTTTTGCTCTCTTTTTCTTTCTCTTCCTATTTTCATCTGTTTATTCTTGCTGTTCCTCTCTCTCTGTGTTTTTCTCTTTCTGCTGGCCTTGTCTATAGATTTACGGATATTTATCGGTGCATTGCTCTAAAAGCTGTTATGCATAGATTTTAAAAAGTGTGCATCGAATACAAGTTGGAATTTGTATTGAGTTGCCTTGTTTTCAACATATTTTCTTCTGTAACAACTGATTTATTTATATATAATTTTTAGTAGATACTATACGTTTATTATTTAGAAAAGTGACCAATAATCTGTAACCAAACCTTTTGTATTTTGAATGATTTCTTCTCACTAAACTGTTTCTCAAGCACCTTCTCTCAGCACCACTGCTGCTACGTGAATATGATGCATCACAACATTAGAAAACCGAGGAGTGTCCTGAGAATAGAGATTAACATGGCAGAGGTAGAGCTGCATCTTCTAGGAGACAGAACAGGAAAATAACGTCTGGTTTTATTTAATTTGTTTCTTTTTTTTTCATTACAAAGGCCTGAACCAAAGAAATAAAAGTAAAGAATCATTCCATTGCATCGTATTGCATTGAATCACATTGTGTTGAATCAAATTGAAATCGAATCACACTGCATCGTAATAGGGATGAATCATATCAATTCTTATCAGTAGCTGCTTCATATGTATCTTTAATGTTTCATATCATTAGCTATGCATCGTTATGTAAATCACATCGGCCTCAGTTATGGAGATGCACATCCCTACCATATAGTAATACTTCTCCTCTCTCTTTTATTCTCTCTATTTCACTCTCTCTCTGTCTCGCTCTCTCTTTATCTCGTGCCTCCTATTCACCTCATGTCTCTCTCTCCTTCTCCTCATCTCTCCTCTCTTCTGTCTAGAATGTATTTTTTCCACTGCACATTTTCTAAACAACATCAGAACAACAGGCCCACACCAGAGCCTTTGGGTCGTTTATTTTTTTTCTCTCCGTTAAATCCGGTCCCTGTAGATAACAGGAAACGAGGTCAGATCAGACGTGAATAAAATCCATGCGAGACGATTTAACGAAAGGGAAAAGAACATGAAGAGCGGGTATCGGCGGGTATCGGCTACATTTGCGTTATTGCTGGTGAAGGGAGTCAGAAGCCTCAGGATGCTTTGACATGTGCAGTCTTTAGTTATGTTTGACACAGCCGTGTGGGGGGTTGTTTGGATGTGGTTTGTTCATATAGGTGTGGATAAAAAAATTACAGAGATCTGTCTAGCATAATGACCCAGTCATAGCTCTTTAATGGGTTTGAAAACAGCGTCTCGTTCCTGAAGAAAGTCCATCCAAGCAATGAACTCCTCTGTCACGGTCAGGGAAACACTTCAGCTCCCTAAAGGCCAGACACAGAGAGAATATGATGAGACTTTTCTTCCGAGCTCTCAACTAGGAAAACACCAATGACCAGAGGATGCAAATGCACAACACCCACTAGCACGTGACTAACACTAGAACATATGCTTTTTTTTTGTAAACACGTACATAAACAAAAAATCATGTACATTTGCACTTTATTTGGTGAACTAATAATAAGAAATACTGCTTCTAAGTACAGTATATTCTCTATTCTACTTCTATTATAAATTTAATTTCTTTTCATTTTAATGATTTTATTTATATGCTACATTTTATTTCATTGAAATAATTTTTTTGTAAATTCTATTTTTATTTTATTTACACTATTTATATATTTTAAAATAGTCAATGTGCAGCTTGTATAGCATACAGATTTACTGTCCTCTGAAAATAACTAAACATACAGTCACTCCTGGGCATGGAATTCACTCCACTCCTCCATAATGGTCATGGAGCTGCTAAATGTTAGACATATGGCGTTTCTTCACCTTCCGCTTGAGGATCCCCACAGGGGACCATGTTTAGCTTCAGAATGTCAGAGTACATGTTGGAATCCATGTTTCCCTCAATGAACCACAGCTCCCTAGTACTGGTAGCACTCATGCAGCCCCAGACCACGATGCTACCACCACCATGCTTGACTGTAGGCAGGACACAGTTTTCTTGGTTCTTTTCACCGGGGTGTCCCCACACATGCTGGACACAATCTGAGGCCAAACATGTTTATCTAAGTCACATCAGTCCACAGGACATGGTTCCAGATATTCATGCTCTTAGACAGGCTGTCTACAGCAAACTGTTTGTGGGTTTTCTTGTGAGCCAACTTCAGAGGAGGTTTCATTCTGGGATGATGGCCATTCAAACTGACATGTTGCAGTGCGCAGCGTATGGTCTGAGCACTGACAAGCGGACCTTCTAAAGAAATGCTGGCAGCACTCATGTAGGGCTGTAACAATTCCTCAAGTAACAAATTAATTTGTCTCGCTGCTTTGTTTAGTCCATTTAAATAAACAGGGAGCACTGTGTTTCCCACTGACCATTATTATTGACGTACGACCTGCTAAACTCTGGAGCGCTCTGGACAGGTAAATTCAGGACATGCTGCAGAATGAAAAATGGAGGAGGGGTGAGAGGGCCAAAAAAAAAGGCCAGAAAATTTCAGAAAAGTTTAGGATCTTAAAGTAAAACATAAAAAAAAAACACCGTACTGTACAGTGCCGTTATTATTTTTTAAAGAAATTTGAAATAGATTTTTATATTTTTATTTAGTGCAGTGCATTTTTAAAATTCTCTCTGCAGTGGCATCGTAGAGCAGGTAATGAAGCATGTTTTTAAAGCTGACGATTAATACAAGGATTCATTACATGGAAAATTTTAAGCAGACAAGAATTGGATGTTGCGATACTGTGCGAGATTTAATAAATTAATACATGAGTAAGAATAATTAGTTTCATTAAACGAATAGTTTCCAATGACTAACACTACACAGCCACTGGACTGTATTTGTATTTTGATGCAATATGGCTATTAAATGCATCATCAAATGGGTTTAGTTTTCACTGATATTCTTTCATGCAATTTAAGAAAAAAAAAAATTCCAAAAGGAAAAACAAATTACTTGTAAGAGACCTCTTATTTTCTCTCTCCTATTGAGTATTGCTCTTTAATAAACAAAAAGTAATTCCTATCCGATTACTCTATTAATCTATGTAATAATTGTTAGAACACTTGATTACTAAACTAATTGATAGCAGCAGCCCTACACTCATGTGTCTGTTTTTTGAAGCAGCTTGTGCACCTTACGCACAGCACGAGGACTCAACTTCTTTGATGGACCCTTGTGAGGTCTGTTCTGAGTGGACCCCGTCTTGGGAAACCTCTGTATAACCCTGATCACTGTACTGTAAATCAGTTTCAGAGTGTTTCTGATCTTCTTATAGCCTCGGCATCTTTGTGGAGAGCAACAATTCTAATTCTCAAATCCTCAAAGAGTCCAATTATTACCAATTTTTAACTGCTTTTATACAAGATACACAAATTTGTATGGTTCTGTCAAGCAGACAAAAACATGAACATGATGAATAGGACATGTGGAATTGCATGGCTTAAGAAGTACAGCTGTGTACAAGTGTACTTACATTTGTTATTTAGACAATAATGGCTGTATGTTGATTCATTTTTAGAGGTCAGTAAATCTATACTACTATAAAAGCTGCACATTGACTACTCTAAAAGATATCGAAGTTTAATTTTTATAGTATTGTCCCTTTAGAACATATAACAAATATGGTTGCTAAAATGTATAAATTGTATAAATTTAAATGTAAATTCATTAAAATTCTATTTGATTTAATTGTATTCAAATTCTGCTTTATATACACAGTAAATTTATTTTATTCCATTTGTTTTATTTATATTGTAAAACTCACTCTAATTTTTTTTATCTTTTTCCATTCTTTTTTTTTTTTTCTTTTATTCTGTTTCATGTCACAAATGTTGTCATGTGTGAGACAAAGAACATTTTAATTTGAACTGAATTTGAACTGCACGAGGTGATCCAAATAACCGTGGCACGTATTTTGGGTTGCACTTGCATTTTTATACAGACAGAACCATAGGACATCACCTATTTCTGCAGAAGTGCTGTGTGTTTTCTGGTTATTTTGTCTAACAAACATTAAATGTGACCCCCAAACAATAAAAAAATACTATTGATATAACTAAAATCATTTGTTGAGCTCAGGTTCAGATTTTTAGGATTTGTATAAAAACCTGCTGAAGATTTATTTGCTTTTTTTTTGCCATCTTTCTGAATGTTTATTTTAAATATCCATCAATTATAATGTTTTTCTCTCTGTCTGTTAAGATTGTATAAGACATTTTTGGATGCGGTAGCATTACATTTTTCCTTTACTTGAACTAGGAGAGCAAAACCTGTTCTAGCATGACAATGGCCCTATGCACAAAGCCAGCTCCATGAAGATATGCTTTCCATGGGCTGGAGTGGAGGTTTTTGAGTTTCTGCTCTAGAGATTTGATCTCAACCCTATTAAACACCTTTGGAATGTATTAGAACACTGACTGCACCCCAGACCTCCTCACTGCACCTACATAAGTACATGCCTTTACTAACACCCTTGTAGCTGAATGAACACACATCTCTAGAAAAACACTCCAAAATATAGTGAAACATTTGGACTGAATGTGGGATGGGATGTTCAAAAAGCACGTATGAATCTTTAAAATTTTGTCCATATAGTGTGACTGTATGTACTGAATGTACTGAAAATTCTTATAGATTTTCCAAGGTAATTTCTTTGAAATATGGAAATCTGTTTGTAAGCAAAACTGACTCAAGAAAATATGTTTAGATACCCTGCTTTGTTTTTCTTTTTAAATATATTGCATATTAGAATTTATTTGATCTTTTCCGCAATGCTGTTATTGACCTTTAACAATAAAGGAATTGAAAGAGAATTAAAGTAATGTGTAAAAGACTCAAACTGGCTGGAGGGACCCAAATACAGGACGCAGTTCAAAACACAGTTCAAAAGGTTTAAATAGTCCAAAAACGGAAGCATTGTGGGCCAGGCAGAAGAACACTGTGCGAAAGAACAGTCGGAGCTTGTAAAACAGAGGTTCAAACCGAACAGTCCATAAATCCAAACAGGCAACACGTAAAGGGGCAGGAAGAAATAGCTGAAAATCAGCCAGATGGCTGCTGCCCCGGAGGCGAACGCTGCAGACCCCGGAAGTGGGTGCAGAGAAACTGGAAGTAAGTGCAGAGAGCACAGAAGACTCTGACATGAAATGAATATACAAAAAAAAATTTCAAAAAGGAACAGCCATGTAATGGCGTACAGTTTGCAGAAAGTGAGAAAAGGTTTGTTGCGTGTTTCGAGTTATGCACCCAGTAAATCATATTCATGCAACAAAGCAACAAGAACAACAGTGAAAGCTCAACATCCATTTGCTCCACTGATTGAACTTTACATTGTGCTCTTGTGCAAATACTGTGGTGTGATTATTATTTGTTCATTTTGTGGTTGATATGGAACTTTTTAAGACAGTTCAGGGCTGGCAGGAGTCAAGGTCTGAACAAGGAAGTACTGTAAAAACAATAAAAATTGAGCTGCTGAGCTAACATGTTAAACAGGTATCTTCCTTTGCTGAAAAACACCACAAACACCTGTCCAAACAATATCTTTTTAAAGTTAAGTAATTAAGTAAATAAATCTTAACAAATTTAACGCTATTACACTATTGTACGACAAGTATTGGGACACCCGACTTTTGTGCTTCTTCCCCAAACTGTAACCACAAAGTTGGTGGCACGAGGAAGGATTATATTTTCCCTTCACTTGACGTGGAGGAGCCAAACCCAAAGCCAGTTCCATGAAGATATGCTTTACATGGTCTGTAGTGGAAGATCTTGAGTGGCCTGCTTTAGAGCACTGATCTCAACCCTATTGGACACCTTTGGCGTGAATTGGAATGCTGACTGCACCCCAGGCCATCAGAACCTGACTTTACTAATACCCTTGTGATAGAATGAACAGAAATCTCCCCAAAAGAGTAGAGGTTATTATTAGTGTATGAGAGTGTATAAAAATAAATAAGTTTTGCTTTTTTTTTAAAGAAGCAGTCATTTTAATGAGCCCCCTGCTGACTAAAAGGTGAATAACATTTGTATTATAAACACAAAGCCCCTCCATCCTCATAGTAAAGACCCCATGAAAAAAAATGTGCAAAGCTGAGCAGTTTTTCTTTGCGTGGGAGTAAAGCTCATTTCTGAATAATGCAAACAGAATCCTATGAAATCTA
>JBCEWE010000287.1:5095000-5112500 GCA_039877035.1 Silurus lanzhouensis
TGGTTTCATGCTGAGGAAGAGCACCACAGACGCATTATTTGCTTTGAGAATGTGGATAGAGAAGTATAGAGAAGGTCAGAAGGAGTTGCATTGTGTGTTTGTCGATTTATAGAAAGCGTACGACAGGGTGCTAAGAGAGGAATTGTGGTATTGTATGAGTAAGTCAGGTGTGTCAGAGAAGTTTGTGAGGGTGGTGCAGGACATGTATGAGAACAGTGTGACAGCAGTAAAGTGTTCAGTAGGAACGACAAACTGGTTAAAGGTGGAGGTTGGATTGCATCAAGGATCGGCTCTGAGTCCTCTACTGTTTGCAGTGGTAATGGACAGGTTGACGGACGAGGTCAGACAGGAGTCTCTGTGGACTATGATGTTTGCAGATGATATTGTGATTTGTGGTGAGATTAGGGAGCAGGTTGAGAAGAGCGGAGAGGTGGCGGTACATGCTGGAGAGAAGGGGAATGAAAGTCAGTAGGAGTAAGACAGAGTACATGTGTGTGAATGAGAGGGAGGGCAGTGGAGTGATGCGGTTGCAGGTAGAAGAGGTGGAGAAGGTGGATGTGTTTAAGTACCTGGGGTCAACAGTGCGAATTAATCGAGAGTGTGTTAGAGAAGTGAAGAAAAGAGTGCAGGCAGGGTGTAGTGGGAGGAGAAGAGTGATAGCAGGAGTGATTTGTTGTATGGCTTAGAGACAATAGCATTGAGTAAAAGACAGGAGGTGGAGCTGGAGGTAGCAGAGCTAAAGATGTTAGGATTTTCATTGGGAGTGATGAGGATGGACAGGATTAGAAATGAGTTCATCAGAGGAACAGCACATGTAGCACGTTTTGTTGACAAAGTGAGAGAGACGCGATTGAGAGACAGATGAGGGACATGGGGTATATCAGTAGGAGAATGCTGAGGATGGAGCCACCAGGAAGGAGGAAAATAGGAAGGCCAAGGAGGAGGTGTATGGATGTGGTGAGGAAAGACATGCAGGTTGTTGGTGTGAACAAGGCAGATGTAGAGGACAGGGGGGTATGGAGACGGATGATCCGCTGTGGCGACCCCTAATGGGAGAAGCTGAAAGAAGAAAAAGAAGGAGAAGAGTGCCTTGATTGGAAAAAAGTTTCTGTTAAAACCTCTCCCCTACTAAAGTGCTGTTATATAACACGCACGCACAACCACACACACACACACACACACACACACACACACACACACACACACACACACACACACACAAAATATCTTGTTTTTATTCTTTCATTCACCTCAGAGTGACACAGAAGTTAAATGAGTTATGAAGATATAAAAAGATTCCAGAACCATCTATCTATCTATCTATCTATCTATCTATCTATCTATCTATCTATCTATCTATCTATCTATCTATCTATCTATCTATCTATCTATCTAGCTGTGGTGAGCTGTAGGTACAGTAAGTGTTGTGTAGTAGTGAACTGTAGGTATAGTAAGTGTAGTGTAGTAGTGAGCTGTAGGTACAGTAAGTGTTGTGTAGTAGTGAGCTGTAGGTATAGTAAGTGTTGTGTAGTAGTGAGCTGTAGGTACAGTAAGTGTTGTGTAGTAGTGAGCTGTAGGTATAGTAAGTGTTGTGTAGTAGTGAGCTGTAGGTATAGTAAGTGTTGTGTAGTAGTGAACTGTAGGTATAGTAAGTGTTGTGTAGTAGTGAACTGTAGGTATAGTAAGTGTTGTGTAGTAGTGAGCTGTAGGTATAGTAAGTGTTGTGTAGTAGTGAGCTGTAGGTATAGTAAGTGTTGTGTAGTAGTGAACTGTAGGTATAGTAAGTGTTGTGTAGTAGTGAACTGTAGGTATAGTAAGTGTTGTGTAGTAGTGAACTGTAGGTATAGTAAGTGTTGTGTAGTAGTGAGCTGTAGGTATAGTAAGTGTTGTATAGTAGTGAGATGTAGGTATAGTAAGTGTTGTGTAGTAGTGAGATGTAGGTATAGTAAGTGTTGTGTAGTAGTGTGATGTAGGTACAGTAAGGGGTTGTTATAGTAGTAAGCTATGGGTACAGTAAGTGTTGTGTAGTAGTGAGCTGTAGGTATAGTAAGTGTAGTGTAGTAGTGATCTGTAGGTATAGTAAGTGTTGTGTAGTAGTGAGCTGTAGGTATAGTAAGTGTTGTGTAGTAGTGAGCTGTAGGTATAGTAAGTGTTGTGTAGTAGTAAGCTGTAGGTATAGTAAGTGTTGTGTAGCAGTGAGCTGTAGGTATAGTAAGTGTAGTGTAGTAGTGAGCTGTAGGTATAGTAAGTGTAGTGTAGTAGTGAGCTGTAGGTATAGTAAGTGTAGTGTAGTAGTGAGCTGTAGTAGTGTAGTAGTATGAGTGTAGTATAGTAAGTTAGTGAGTAGTGAGCTGTAGGTATAGTAAGTGTAGTGTAGTAGTGAGCTGTAGGTATAGTAAGTGTAGTGTAGTAGTGAGCTGTAGGTATAGTAAGTGTAGTGTAGTAGTGAGCTGTAGGTATAGTAAGTGTAGTGTAGTAGTGAGCTGTAGGTACAGTAAGTGTAGTGTAGTAGTGAGCTGTAGGTATAGTAAGTGTTGTGTAGTAGTGAGCTGTAGGTATAGTAAGTGTAGTGTAGTAGTGAGCTGTAGGTATAGTAAGTGTAGTGTAGTAGTGAGCTGTAGGTATAGTAAGTGTTGTGTAGTAGTGAGCTGTAGGTATAGTAAGTGTAGTGTAGTAGTGAGCTGTAGGTATAGTAAGTGTAGTGTAGTAGTGAGCTGTAGGTACAGTAAGTGTAGTGTAGTAGTGAGCTGTTGATATAGTAAGTGTTGTGTAGTAGTGAGCTGTAGGTATAGTAAGTGTAGTCTAGTAGTGAGCTGTATTATGTATTACTTACTGATCATAATCATTGTACTTAATTCGGGCCCAATATCTTTTTGACAGTATTATATTAGTGTTTCTGTATGTGCCTGTGTGTGTGTGTGTGTGTGTGTGTGTGTGTGTGTGTGTGTGTGTGTGTGTGTGTGTGTGTGTATGTGTGTGTGTGAGAGTGAGTGTGTGTGTTTTCAGTGTAAGACCATGTTTATGCACTGTTATTAATTTGTATACTTTTTGTTGTTTGTAGCTCCAAAAGAGAGAACGATCCTGCCGATTCTTCATTCAGGTATGTCTTGCATCTGTCCATTTCTGACTGCTTGTGTGTGTGTGTGCGCGTGTGTGTATATGATTGCGTGTGCCACATAGCTTTGTTGTAATTCTTTACATTTCTGTGACTAGAGCACATTTTTCCTTTAGAGAAAACACTGATGATGTCAGCGCTGATTAGCAATGTCATATCAGGAGAGTGTAGTTTCTCACACACACACACACACACACACACACACACACACACACACACACACACACACACACACACACACACATATACAAAACAAAAGTGAGCAAAAGCAGAATGACAGTAAGCTATGACTGGAGAAGATGAAGAAAAAGAAATGGAAGAGGGCATTTGTAAGCAAGGCAATATGTGTATGTGTGTGTATGGGGGAGGGATCATACAGCGTACAGA
This sequence comes from Silurus lanzhouensis, assembly GCA_039877035.1. NCBI lineage: Eukaryota > Metazoa > Chordata > Actinopteri > Siluriformes > Siluridae > Silurus > Silurus lanzhouensis. The sequence goes on from JBCEWE010000287.1 coordinate 5,098,503, forward strand.
AATCTTTATGTTTTACTGATTGACTGATTAAAACACTAAGCGTATCGAATCTGCTGCTTAAGTTCAAAGGATACATCAATAGACAGAGAAAGGTCACTATATTTATACTTTCTCTCTCGAGGAGCAATCTCAGGGCTTTCTACTGAAAAAATAACTGATGTGTCCTGCACATGGATCAAATCAATACCTTGAATAGTTAGTTAGAGTAGTTTTATAAATGTGTGTATATTGATCATGCTCATATTATCCATAATATCCAATTTCCCTGTTCACTCCAACCAGCCAGTTACCAAAGTTCATTTCAGTTTAATTCAGTGTGTGCTTTGGCATAAAACAATATTTTGTATTGACAAAACAGCATCCAACTACAGAGCAAGAGAAATAGGAACTAAACAAAATATATAAGAAAAATCAACATAAAAATACGGCAAAATAAATTACTAACATGGGTGGAAGGTTATAGTGGTAGGTGGGTTAGAGTGGGTGGATGGTTATAATGGTAGGTGTGGTTAGGATGGGTGGATGGTATATGGATGGTTATGGTGGTCGGTGGATTTAGGGTAAGTGGGTGGTTTGTGGGTGGATGGTTATGATGGTAGGTGGGGTTAGAGTGGGTGGATGGTATGTGGGTGGATGGTTATGGTGGTATGTGGGTGGATGGGTATGATGGTGAGTGTGGTTAGGGTGGGTAGATGGTACTTGTGTGGACTGCTAAAATAGTTGGTGGGGTTGGAATGAGTGGATGGTATATGGATGGTTATGGTGGTAGGTGGAGTAAGGAAGAGTGGATGGTATGTGGGTTAATGGTTATGGTGGTAGGTGGTGTTAGGGTGGGTGGATGTTATGTGAGTTAATGGTTGTGGTATAGATGGTGCGAGGGTGAGTGGATGGTTATGGTGGTAGGTGGGGTTAGAGTGGGTGGATGGTATGTGGGTGCATGGTTATGGTGTTATGTGGGTGGATGGTTATGGTGGTAGGTGTGTTTAGGGTGCGTAGATTTTACTGGGGTGAATAGTTATGGTGGTAGGTGGGGTTAGGGTGGGTGGATGGTATGTGGTTGGATGATTATGGTGATAGGAGAGTTTATGGTTATAGTGGTAGGTGGGGTTAGGGTGGGTGGATGGTTTTGCTTGTAGGTGGGGTTAGGGTGGGTGGATGGTTTTGCTTGTAGGTGGGGTTAGGGTAGGTGTTTGGTTTTGCTTGTAGGTGGGGTTGGGGTGCAAATTTTATTTAATTAAGATTATTTTTTTTATACACTAAATTAATTAGACTGACCATCATGCACATTTTTAAATTAGTTACTACATAAATTACTACTGAAACCAGTATGTATTAGAACAAGTGCATTGATATAAACCTGCGACTCGAACTACAGTCGGAGTCGAATCATGCCACAGCATCAAATTTTTATTCTTTACGTAATACATTGAGAACATTCCAGAAATCCAGCAGTTTGAGCTTTTCTCACATACTAAAATTCTCAGTGGTCACTGATATCTGCAGTGTGTGTGTGTGTGTGTGTGTGTGTGTGTGTGTGTGTGTGTGTGTGTGTGTGTGTGTGTGAGAGAGAGAGAGAGAGAGAGAGAGAGAGGTATTGTGGCCTGATGCAGTCTTTACGCTGTATTAGCCTCACAGCTTCAAAGAATTTCAGTTCTGCTCCATTTAGCAACCTTGTGTGTGTGTGTGTGTGTGGTGTGTGTGTGTGTGTGTGTGTGTGTGTGTGTGTGTGTGCGCACGCGTGTGTGTCTGTGTGTGTGCAATTGTGTATCTGTCTGTCTTTGCAAGCTGCAGATAAAGGGGAGTGTGACTGTAACACGAATTGTGTTTTGAGGGAAAATGCCTTACTGTTATCTTTAGTTGTATTGTAGTTCTCCCCTCTCTTTCACACACACACACACACACACACACACACACACACACACACACACACAACATCACTAAACACTAAGCGTTTATTAACAAACATTATACTTTTGCATCCCAGTTTCTTACCTTTGTTGCTTTTGTGGTCTCAAATTAAGCAGACACACACACACACACGCACACACACACACACACACACACACACACACACACACACACACACACACACACACACACACACACACACACAGTGCTACTGTAACTGGGGCAGAATGATTCAGCCAATAGGCACATTAGCCTGCATCAACCAGACAAACGACAAAACATCCCTCTATCTTTCTTCTGAAGAAAGAATGAGAAGAAGCTTATATACAAAACGATTAAACGATTGAGGGAAGGAAGAATAGATTCAATGTCTTCTAAGAAAATTTATATTTTTTGTAATCTTAACACATAATCTAAGAAAATATGTTTTTGGATTATATGAATAACATAAATACATAAGATACAGTAAGCTCCACTACCTGAAAGCGTCTTCTCCTATTTTATTTAGTACAGTAGGTAGTTCAGCTGTAGTCTCATTAAGTGTCTTCATTCTTTGCTCAATTAAGTAAAGAGACTGCAAACTACTGTATCCTGCACAAAATAATCACGTTTATTAATATGCATAGTAAAAAACGTTTCTTCCAACAGACAGATGGTCGGATATGAAAAAGAGCACAGCACTGAGGCACCAAGAAATATATAAACCAGCCGGAGCGTGTTACCTTATGTATTTATTTATTTATTATATTATGTTTTTTAGCAAAGATAGATAGACAACAGTTTCATACGTCAGTGGACTTTCCTTCACACTTGTGTGTTTACGGCTGCAGGATCTTAAATAGAAGAGTTGCAAAACCTCTGGCGAAATAGTGAACAATGGCAGCAATTGTTTCACTCATTTTTCACCGAAATGAACAGACATGGAACAGCCGCAGGAAGACCTGTTTCTGAAAGCAGAAATATAGTGATGCAAGTAATTCACCAGCAGTAAGAATTAGAAGGGCAGATTTGAACACACAAAGAAAATGCCAAGGCGAGTGACAAATCTAAATTGTTTGGAACTAGGATGTACCTCAACAAAGGTAATGGAAATTGTGAAGAAAGAAAGGATCTTGTCATGATCCAAAGCATATAAGCTGTGTGGTGAAATGATAATAGAAATTATTAGAAATGAATCAAGTTTTTTTTTTATATTTGTATGAACAAAGGAATAATGATGCAAATTTTTCTTAGTGACATTGTACAGTATCTTGTGTTAGAGCTAAGCTAATAGTACTGCACTTTATCACATTCGCACATTTTGATCTTTTTTTTTGTTTCATTTATTTCTGTGTTACAGTATAATGGCAAAAGCTTTTAGTAGTGGTTTATAGAAAGTGCTCAACTCGGCTAGTTAGTGCTATTAGCATATCTCAGCAGCATCGTGCCAATTCATAGCCACATCACTTAGCTTTGTTGCCTGTGAAATTAAACCACTTTCTAATGGGAATTGGCCCTGTGGTTTCGATTAACCGTTTCAATCCTTATGTTTACAGGAAAATGTGTTTTCAGCATGAAAAAATAAAAAGATTTCTCTTTGGTTACAGTCGGACGATACTCTTTTCTTCAGATTGGGCTTTTGTTTGCAAATTGCCAGAATTGTTGAAGCGTATGATTTCACTTCATGTGTCATTGACCAGGTATCACAACTGCTAGAACAGCATGATGCACTGTAGGCATGCTAACAAACAGGCAGCCTAGCATGAAAAAAGCAAACACACAGAGGAGCTGGAAGGTGTTTTAAGGTTTAGGGTTCTGAAATGCTGAATCGAAGTCATCCTTAAGTGTTCCGAGATGCTTGACCTGATGCTAACCTTCATGTCAGCTCAAATCAGTCTGATTTTCTTTTGCTTTGCATGTGATTTCTGAAAAAGCAGCCAAAAACATTTTTCCCACATTGTAATGCTTGTTGTGAGCATTACCCCAAGCTCTTGACATGTATGTGCATAACATGCTGTGCTGCTGCCACATGATTTTTTCCAGGTGTATATCTGTTCGTAAAATAGTGGTGTATAGGTGTATAGCTGTTCCTAATTTGTGGCAGAAAAGGAAATCTGCTTATTATTTTTTTGCAAGATATGCAGGAGCATCCTGATTGTAATAGCGGCATTTTAATAACCTGGAGGCTCTACAGTGTACTCGTGTATTAAGGTTAGAGATTTTAATATCCCAGGCATATTATTGTCTCGTGTATTTAAACGCAGTTGAGACACCACCTACTTTACTCTTAATGTCCATTTATTAGTTTCAGGTTTATTATGCAGTTTAGACCTGATATCATTGTAAATGTGTGTGTGTGTGTGTGTGTGTGTGTGTGTGTGTGTGTGTGTGTGTGTGTGTGTGTGTGTGTGTGTGTGTGCTTTGTCTGTTTTTTTAGAAAAAATATTAGGGGAAAAATTGAGTTTGGTGTATGGCAGCATTTAGCTACGGAAATAGTCGAGTCAGTGAAAGTATATATAACGACGATAGCAGTGTGTGTGTGTGTGTGTGTGTGTGTGTGTGTGTGTGTGTGTGTGTGTGTGTGTGTGTGTGTGTGTGTGTGATTGTCCTCACCCTCATTTTCACAGTGTTGCATATTTCCTATAAAGCTGCTTTTACATTGACAGATTTATATATTAACACAAAGATAGACACATGCTGTGTGTGTGAGCATGTATGAGCTTGTATGTATGTGTGTGCGCGCCTGTGTGAGTGTGTGTGCATGTGTATGCGGTGGCAGACAAAGAGAGAGCGAAGAAAAGTGAGAAAGATATTAATGTCTTGGCCAGACGAGGAAGATGTAAGTGCTTTATGGCGAGGCAGGGCATTATGGGAAATCCATCCTTATTGTGAAGTCCAGGCGCCAGATGGGTGACACCGTCTCCTCGGGCTGTCAAAGCGAATTTCACTTATCGGATACACTTCTAAATGTTTTTTTTTCTTTTCCTTTTCTCTTTTTGTATAATATTTGAATATGTTTAAGGATGAGGCTCTAAAATGTATGTATATGTAAAAAAAACAGCAACACAATAATATAAACAGAAAAAAAAAATGTGCAAGCTGCTTTACTGACAAGGTCTACAGAGAATTGTGTCTTTCTTTTATATGAGCAAATTAGCAAAGCTTGTCCATTCGGCATTTTCGCCTTAATGATTAGCTTGTGCTTTGGGCTGTTTTCTACACCATGCTTTCATTTCATCCCCACTGCTGCTGTGGCTGCAAAAAGGAACAGAAACCCTTATAGAATTTGAAATGGTTTAAATATTTATAATGGAACTTCTATTGTATTTTTTACTGGAAAATGTAATGGTTGCTGTGGGTTTTTAATGGTCATTTTTTTGCCTTCTATCGGAGGCATGTTGTTCAGTCCATTAAAGACCATTAGAGCACATTTGTCAAAGTTATTTGTTGGTGTCTACTGGACAGCAATTGGGTTTATTAGGACATCATGAAGCTTAAGCATTTTTGGTTTGATTAGAAGGATTGACACTATTAAGCATCCAGATTCTAATAATGGTTTGATCAGAATGATTGAATGGAAACCATGTGGTAAAGGCTTTTTTTGGATATTTATTGTGTTGATTTTAATGGTCTCTGTGAGTCTCTACCTGTCATTTGTTTGCCTTAAATGTTATGGGTAGTGGATGCCATTGGAGACAAAAGAGCATCTTTGGAAAGGCTATATGTTGGTATCTCCTGGACACCAGTAGCAACCATTAGGACACCATTAAGCAATCAGAATCCAAAATGTTTGGTAAGGATGTCTTTGTTCTGACTATAATGTTTTCATGATGTACACAACCACAAATAATGGAAACCCTTTGGTAATGGTTTAAATGGATAACAGCTGATGATTTGTAGTGGAAACCATTTGAATTTCTATGATGGATCTATCATATAATTTCTATTCTATTGGGTTCTTTAAAACAGAAAGCCACAACAAAACAGAAAGCCACAATGACACACAAACTACACTGATATTGATATTGGAAAAAGGATTCAATTGAAAATCCATCCATTATAAAACGATTAGTGTTGAGCAATGCATTGTGTTACAACATCTCATTGATTGCAAAATAAAAAAGATTTGGGGGGCAAACTGTTATCCACACACTTACAGCCAGATAGACAACTGGATTGCTTTTTAAATATATGAGGTCTGTAATGCCAAGCCAAATTTATTTTGTTCCTCCGAATACTGTAACATAGAACTACACAGAAATGTATGTTTTGTTGTCTGTTGATATCTGTAATTTGAGCAGTGTCTGCACAGTGTACACGTCTTCACTTCTGAAGGTAATTCGTCTATAAATATGATGATAAAGTAAATAATTCATTGTTTTTCATGGTCAGTATACAAAGAGTTGTAATTGGTATGCATTTTAATACTAATAATGTATGTGCACATCATAACTGTGACACTTACATATAGATGCAGCGTCTCGTTTCCTCTTCGAAGAACCATGGTTACATACATAATCTGGAGTCGTTCCCCTTCAGGAACTCGTGCTATGTCAACGATGCTTTTGGAAAGAGAGTCCAATAACGCCAGACTGACCAATCCCTGCTTAGTGAGGATGGGCACAGCTAGGTCGAAGGACAAAGGGGCCAGTAGTGGCAAGGCTATAAAATCTGACAAAGGTAAGCTGGGTGGTCCAGCCCACAGTGTTGCAGATGCCTTGGAGGGAAACTCCAGAGGACAAAGTCTTAGAGGCTTCCACACTCAAGTGTCAAGTGAGTGCTTGCACTGGGCACAGTCAGTTAAGCTTCTCCTGGTCTGGGGCCTGAAAAGGAGGAGACAAGAATGCCTGGAGCATAACAGGTTGTTGAACGACCAAGGGTACCTTGGGAACAATCCCTGATTTAGGGTAGAGGAAGACACTGGCCATGCCTAAAGTAAATTCAAGGAAAGAAGGGTTCAAAGAGAGGCCTCGAAGATCCTTTACTCTCTTGAGAGAGGAGATAGCCAAGAGGAACACAGTCTTGACTGCGAGGAACCTTAAAGGCACCTCAGTCATTGGCTCAAAAGGAGGCTCCGACAGGGCATCCAAGACAATGGCAAAGTCCCATGCAGGCCCTCTAGATCATACCACGGAGAAAATGTGTCACCAACGGGTTGCCCCACGAGGGGCTGATATGACAACCTTCAGGGTGGAAGATTCAACCATTTGGTGAACTGTTCTTGAAGGAATTCCAGCACTGGGCCGACCGGGCAGTTAACTTGATCCAAATGGTGCCGATCCCGGCAAACTCTATCAAACAGGTCCACCTGAGCTTGGTAAAATCTCTCCCAAATTTGCTCTACTGCATCCGGGTGAAGACACCATTTCTCAGGCCTAGGCCCTTGCCTCGAGAGGGTGTCTGCTTACTCGTTCAAGTGGCCTGGGATATATGCTGCTCTAAAGGAGAGCAGCTTCCCCTGGCTCCACAGGAGGATCTGACGTGCCTGCTTGTACGGGAGGCAAGATTGCAGACCCTCATGGTGATTGTTATAAGAAACCACAGAGGTGTTGTCCGAACTGACCAACACATGGCGGCCTCTGAGGATCTGGAAAGAAATGCCCCAGCACTCTCTGGAACTGCTTTACAGTAAGTGACTTGCCTTCTTTCACTCTCTTGATGGCATTCAGATAGACGAGATTCGAGCAGGAGACAACTGCGCCTGCGTGATGGCCGAATCCCATACTACACCTACATAAGTGGTTCTCTGTAATGGAGAAAGCACACTCTTTTTGGTGTTCAGCCGTAACCACAACTCCTTCATATGAGCGAGAATGACAACTCGATGCCGGACCGCCAACTGCTCCGATTGAGTATGTCATTTAGAATGCGGACACGCTGAAGTCTCAGAGGGACCAGAGCCGCATCCGCATTGCTGTAAGATGCAAGAATGAATACATGAAAGTATGCATCCTTCAGATTTTTCATGACAAACTAGTCCTCAGACCATCTCGATGGCCTCCTTGCTCACCAGGTGTGCTCACTTCCTGTTCCAAAACCAGAGCCCGCTCGGAACCCACCAGGTCCATAAAGCCTTGAATCGTATAGCCTTTGTCTACAGTGCGCAGGACCCACCGAGACACATCTGGCAGAGCTTCTTAGACTGCCATATAGTCTCTTAAGGAATCAGTCTTTCGAGACTGACCTCTGGTGCACCAAGAGCTCCGCCATGGTGTGCAAGCATCCTACGGCTTGACCTGCCGAGGTAGTTCAAAGGGGCTTGGTGGGCAGCGCCAGGGTCTTTAAGGATGATGCAGCACCCAGGGAGAGATAGCTATGCCAGCATCTCTTCAACCCGGGCCATCGTCCCATAACCACACTCTTTCATTCCAAATATACTAGAGTATAGGGAGACTCTAGGACTGAAGAGGCGGGCAAAATATAGCTTAGCCCAAGACCTGGACACCGCTGTGTGCAGGTCCGGATAAAAAGGGCAGACCCTGGCATGGAGGCGGTGATGCGGGTTGCAGAAAGCGCTCGTCAAGGCGAACTTTCTGCTGATCGGCCGGCCAATTTATATCAAGCTTGGCTACGGCTCGGGTCACTGCTTCTAACAGCTCCTTGAAAAGAACTCCACCCCCTTTCCCTCCTGAGAGGAAGAGAGGCGGAACTTTGCACTCTCCCTAAAGGGAAGAAACTGCTGAAAGTCGTGCTTCTGAAGTTTTAGATCAAACGCTGGATCAGGCAGGTGTGGAGGGAGAAAAGAACAAGCCCATCTCCAGACCCTCTGCCAGGTCCATTTGTGAGCCCCAGGTCCTCGAATGCAAGCGGGGCCATAACCATGAGGAGAGGGAACACCCTCCTCTAAGAGTGCTTTACTGGAGCGGAGCGTCCGCAAAGACAGGTAAAGGCAGTCGGCTCCCTCGAGAAGCTGGTGCCGGTTTCACTCCGTGTCCTTTTATACAGTAGCATCCTGGTCGTGTCGTCACCTTGCCGGTGATGCCATGCTTTTTATTAGACTGATTACACATGTGATTCAGAGCATGGACAGCGCGGAAGCGTTCCCAAAGTGTTGTTGACGCAGCTCGAGTTCTTGAAGTAGAACTCACTTCCGCACCCACCCTACTCACTGAAGCTGAAGATGAAGCTCAAAGGTTGCTGTTTTGACACCATTACAGAGATTCAGTGTGAATTGCAGAAGGTGCTTGACACACTTGGAAAAGAAGCCTTCCATGACATATTCCATAAGAGGCAGGAACAATCAGAGTGCTGTTTTGCTGTGCAAGGGGACTATTTTGAATATTTTTATATTGTGTAAACATAGATAAATATAATAATTTCTTGTGAACAGAGCTTGGAACTTTTTAATACCACCTTGTATCTGCTGGAGTCCAGTCATGACTGCCCAACCTAATCTTACTAAACAATGAGTAAAGCCCTGAAGTAGTGGTTTGAAACTTTGAAAGAGTAGTCATAAACTCTGGCAACACCATTATAAACTGTTATTAGGTAACAAAAACAAAAAAAAAATGCTATTTATTCGAATAAATATTTTTTATTTCATTTTACATTTTTTTCTTCCTCACTGTAAATTTTTGATTATTGCATTAAAAGTTACATTGGAAAAGTTTTGATTCCATAAAGACTGTGCAAGTAAAAAATCAGCCCCTGCTGATTCATATATTTCCGTGTCGTTTTCTTAAAATCTGCTTTAAAAATATCTTAACAACCAAAATACTGAAACTGACATAACAGCCAAGCATGATATTTTACAGGATGTTGATCCTTTGACATAGTGTTTAAACTTTTTATTTGAGATTTTTCATTTAGATTTATTTTTAATTTATGTATCCAACACACAGGTCGACCGAATCCCTCATGACTCTCTGCTCCCTGAAACAGAACAGCATCTTAAGCACTTCTTTTAGTTCAGGGTTTAGCAGAGTTTGGTGCTTGCCTTGCCAAATGGTAACTGATTCATCTCAGCTATTCATTAGGTGTGTTCCAGGCAGATAAATCACCAATCTGTGCAGGACACCAAAGCAGGAACCGTAGCATAATGCACAGTGTACCTAATAAACCTTCAATTTGAGATTCAAACAAATGAAAAGAGACTCTTTTTAATTACTATATAGGACACAGTTTATCTTTTTCATATCTAATTATCAATTTGATTTATAGGTCTGTATAACTTTGGGCCAGACAATTAAGCTACAAAAAAGTTTTGTGAATCATGCTTAGATGTGGGAACTTCTTCTTCTTCTTCTTCTTCTTCTTTCGGCTGCTCCCATTAGGGGTCGCCACAGCGGATCATCCGTCTCCATACCACCCTGTCCTCTACATCTGCCTCTTTTACACCAACTACCTGCATGTCTTCCCTCACCACATCCATGAACCTCCTTCTTGGCCTTCCTCTTTTCCTCCTACCTGGTGGCTCCATCCTCAGCATTCTTCTACCAATATAATTCATGTCCCTTCTCTGCACATGCCCAAACCATCTCAATCTCGCCTCCCTCACCTTGCCACCAAAACATTCTACATGCGCTGTCCCTCTAATAAACTCATTTCTAATCTTATCCATCCTCGTCACTCCCAACGAAAACCTCAACATCTTCAGCTCTGCTACCTCCAGCTCCACCTCCTGTCTTTTACTCAATGCCACTGTCTCTAATCCATACAACATCGCAGGTCTCACCACAGTCCTATAAACTTTCCCTTTCATTTTTGCAGATACCCTACTATCACAAATCACTCCTGTCACTCTTCTCCACCCACTCCACCCTGCCTGCACTCTTTTCTTCACTTCTCTAACACACTCTCCATTACTTTGCACTGTTGACCCCAGGTACCTGAATTCCTCCACCTTCTCCAGCTCTTCTCCCTGCAACTGCACCACTCCACTGTCCTCCCTCTCATTCACACACATGTATTCTGTCTTACTCCTACTGAGTTTCATTCCCCTTCTCTCCAGCGCATATCTCCACCTCTCCAGGCTCTTCTCAACCTGCTCCCTACTCTCACAACAAATCACAATATCATCCGCAAACATCATAGTCCAGGGAGACTCCTGTCTGACCTCGTCCGTCAACCTGTCCATCACCACTGCAAACAGGAAAGGGCTCAGGGCCGATCCTTGATGCAGTCCAACCTTCACCCTAAACCAGTCTGTCGTACCTACTGCACACTTCACTGCTGTCACACTGTCCTCATACATGTCCTGCACCACCCTCACATACTTCTCTGACACACCTGACTTCCTCATACAATACCACAACTCCTCTCTTGGCACCCTGTCGTAGGCCTTCTCTAAATCCACAAATACACAATGCAATTCCTTGTGTCCTTCTCTATACTTCTCCATCAACATTCTCAAAGCAAATAAGGCATCTGTGGTGCTCTTCCTTGGCATGAAACCATACTGTTGCTCACAGATGGTCACCTCTTCTCTCAGCCTGGCTTCCACTACTCTTTCCCATAAATTCATAAACTTCCATAAATGCTTAGATGTGGGAACTCCGAGCTCAAAAACCATTGTGTACAGTGTATTCAAAAAATATATGAATGAACAGCAAACTGTGATGAGTGATATATGTTCATTAATCACTGTTACAGTTTCAACAAGCAAACGTGTCTTTATGCTGCTTGAGTTAAATCAGATGCTTCTTAAAGAAAATAAATGGCCTTTTTGTCTACTGTTATTGCTGCCATCTGGATTTGACATCACTTGCTGAACTCAAGGTTTTTTTATTGGTGAGAGTTTTAGTGGAATGCAGAAAGGAGTATGCAATTATTATTTTTTTTCATATGTAAATATTGAAAAAAAATAGTATGCACATAATAAAATTTGTTCTGACAGCTCTGTGTGTATGTGTGAGTGTGTGGCAATTCTGTCTATATATGTCACTGCTTCTATACTCGTCTCCAGGGCACCGAGGCAGCCTCTTGTTTCATCTTGGTGTCTCATTGTGGATTTTCTCCCTCCTCCAGGCGATGGTGGAGACGGTGAATAACCTGCTGTGTGGGCGCGCTCAGCCTGCGTGGAAGGCGCTGTCAGTGATGGATCAGCTGCGCTGTGCCACCATGCTTCTGGACACAGTGGAGACGGCTGCCTTCATGCTCGCCGACAACCTGCTCAAGACTGACACCATCCAGGAGAACACCGACAACATCCGTATGTCTATATTGCAACACATGCGCACACACAGGCGCACGCACGCACGCACGCACGCACGCACGCACGCACACACACACACACACACACACACACACACACATAGACTTAACACCATAGCTACAGGGAATAATATTTTCTAACTGCCAGGCAGGTTCTTTTATGGCACGTCTCTGCTGAATGCTCGGATCTGATTGGTGGGAAGGTTTTTGATGAATTTCCCATACAGTAGATGTATGCACTGTGGTTCAGAGAATGTATGTGCATTTATTTTGATTGCAGTCCTTACTCATACGACACAATACAGATTGAAACTATTTTCTATAATGGGTTCTTTGGTTTGATAAGATTGATTGACTGATTTCCACAAGCACATCATAATGAAAACCATTTGGCAATAGGTTTCACGGGTATAAAGTAAATTGTACTGGTTTTAATTGTCTCTGAAAGCCTTTACTTATATTTGTTTGACGCCTGTTTTTGACATGTTATGTCTAGTGACTAAAGATCAATCAAAAGTTTTTGGCAATTTGTAGAGCACATTTTGGTATCTACTGGACAGTAGTAAGGACCATTAGGATGTCATAAAGCATACAGATTCCAAAACATTTCTAGCAGGATTCTTTAGTTTGATTAGAGTGATTGTGTGTTTGTGGATTTAGAGAAAGCGTCAGACAGGGTGGAAAAAGGAGTTGTGGTATTGTATGAGGAAGTCACGTGTGGCAGAGAAGTATGTGCGGGTGGTGCAGGACATGTATGAGGACAGTGTGACAGCAGTGAAGTGTGCAATAGGAATGACAGACTGGTTCAAGGTGCAGGTTGGATTTCATCAAGGATCGGCTCTGAGCCTTTTCATGTTTGCAATGGTGATGGCCATGATGACGGACGAGGTCAAACAGGAGTCTCTATGGACTATGATGTTTGCGGATGATATTGTGTTCAGGTGCAACAGTGCAAGTAATGAAGAGTGTGTTAGAGAAGTGAAGAAAAGAGTGCAGGCAGGGTGGAGTGGGTGGAGAAGAGTGATAGCAGGAGTGATTTGTGATAGAAGGGTATCTGTGAGAGTAAAATTGGAAAGTTTATAGGACTGTGGTGGGACCTGCGATGTTGTATGGTTTAGAGACAGTGGCATTGAGTAAAAGACAGGAAGTGGAGCTGGAGTTAGCAGAGCTGAAGATGCTGAGATTTTCATTGGTAGTGACGAGGATGGACAGGATTAGAAACGAGTTTATTAGAGGGACCGTGCATGTAGGACGTTTAGAGGACAACGTGAGAGAGGCCCGATTGAGATGGTTTGGACATGTGCAGAGGAGGGACATGGGGTATATCGGTAGGATATGGAGCCACCAGGAAGGAGGAAAAAATGAAGACCAAGAAGGAGGTTCATGCATGTGGTGAAGGAAGACATGCAGGTAGTTATGTTTAAAAGAGGCAGATGTAGAGGGCAGAGTAGTATGGAGAAGGATGATCCGCTGTGCGACCCCTAATAGGAGCAGCCGAAAGAAGAAGAAGAAGAAGAAGAAGGTTCAGTAAGCATCAATTTCAACAGGATTTAGGTTTCCATTGTGGTTTTTTCCTGACCTATTTTATTTCTACAGTGCAAGTAGACAACAACATTTACACATCATGACTCAATCATTATTAGTATTTTTTAAATAAAGTTTATCACCTGTCTAATGAAGTGTGGTACTTAAAATGAACAAGTGAGTGTTTAGATACGAAGACCAACTAACATAAAGGTGATCTCAGCTTGTAAAAGTAAAGAAAAATGGCAACATGCAAAAAACCGCCCCCACACCGAGCACTCGTCACATACCCACCACAAATACGACGGCTGATCAAACAGCTAACCTTCCGACCCGCAAATCCATTAGTGTGCTGACAGTAAAAGAACTCTACGTTTACAGAAGCAGATACCTGGTCCAGGTCAGTGGATGCACACTGTAACAGGATCTGTCACA
>JBCEWE010000287.1:5117500-5285000 GCA_039877035.1 Silurus lanzhouensis
CACTTTGATTCCTATTAAACTCCTCAAGCTTTGCAGTGTGTTTTCTAGTGTTTTCTGAGCTTTAAATCCACAAATATAAAACATCCTTCTGTTTTCACTGATCTAAGAAACATTACCTGTTATACCAAACCAGCCCTTGGTTGTAAACTCTGTCATATTGTTGTGTGTTCCTCAGGTGAGATCCGTATGGCTTTGGTTCTGTATAGGAATCTGGGTCAGTATTTGTCCACAGAGAATGCCAGCGTTCGGCTTGGAAGCGAAGCAGCTTACCCCAACTACTCGCTCATCGTCAACTCGCCCGTAATAACAGCAGCAATAAACAAGGACAGCAACAAAATCTACTTGTCCGAACCTGTTCGCTTTGTTGTCAGCCACTTGCAGGTATTACACACATACACAATTACATACATACTGTGTGATTTATTTGTGACTGAAGTGCATCAAGTTCCAATTATGACCCTCTTTTGTAGAAGTCGGAGTCAAACTTTAACCCGAATTGCTCATTCTGGAGCTACTCCAAACGCACAATGACGGGCTACTGGTCTACTCAGGACTGCAGGCTGGGGGACACAAACAGCACACACACCTCCTGCTCCTGCACACATCTCACCAACTTTGCAGTGCTCATGGCTCATGTGGAGGTCAAGGTGAGCATACATACATGGGTTTTGCTATCTTTGGAAGCCTTGAAAGGTCAAAATTGGCAGATATTCTCATCAATTAGAAATTTGACACCGACCAAGATATGAAAGAGTGCAACAATCTATCCCTTTTTTCCTTTTCTTTTTTCTTTCTCTAATTTCCCATGAACACCAATCTGACCATTCTGCCATCAGTGTTATTTAATTAACATTTTAAAATGGTTTAAATTCAAGGTTTTTTTTTTTTTTGGTACCATTTTTCGTCTTTGCTTGTTAAAATTGACCAACTAGTGATGTCCTAATTTGAAAAGTTTACAGGATGATAACATATGACCAAATAATGTCAAATGAGAAGTGGTGAAATTAGTCATTAGTGATCAGGAAAGATTGGTTGAAACCCCCAAAGAGATAGCAATTGGGACCGAGCCCTCTGTGTGGAGAAGTATAAATCAAGCACAAAGAACCTTAACCAGTTACATACCCAAGGGGAATCTAAGATGATAGTCAAGTGGTTGGGATTTAATAAGAGTGCATTGTGGAACTACAGAGGGTGTTCAAGTCAAACTGGTACTGTTTTGTTAAAATAAAATAAAACAACAAATTTTAAGGAGTGGAAATTTCATTTATTTTTTGACATACTAACCTGCTACATTTATACACAAAGATTTGGTATAGAAAGATTTGTCAGTACGCCTGAACCATCCTAGGACAGCCTGCTTTACTTCGTCACCCATTTTAAAATGTTGACCTTCGAGGAACTTGTTGATTTTCCAGAATCAGTCAATCCACGTGCTGAATGTTCACAGGAATGACTGATGTGGAATGGAAACAACCACGACCAGGATTATTACTGACAGGTGTAAGGCCATCCTTGAAAAGTTTACACCATTTAAATGTCTTACTGCGGCTGAGCATCTCATCACAGTACTGTGCTTGAAGTCTTCTGTAGATATCTGCGGGTTTTATGCCCTTTTTCATAAGAAACTTCATCACCTCATGCTGTTCCATGCCAGCACTAACACTGTTTTCTGTCATCTTGATTAACGGCCTCTGGACCGGCCCGCGACATGTGTGCCGCCTATCAGTAATAGGACACATTAGCCACTTATTACTGCATGTAGTACTGCCACGCTAACATCTACATACAGTATACCTGTAAAATTACCCAGTTTGACTTGAACAGCTCTTGTAGAACCAAGGAGAATGCAGAATCCTGAACATCCCTTCATATGTGGTTTAATGATTCAAACTTATACCTGAGAAAAGTTCAAGGAAATATTGAGTTTGACCATACTCTACTCCAGACCAAATGGTCAAGTGGTCTCATTTAGAAAGTGCAAGAATTGTTTTAAACTTTTGCTACAACTGTGGAAGATTCTCTGAGTCATCTCAAAGTAGGGCAAAATTCCAGAACAATGGATATTTGCAGAAGGGAATTGGATCCCCATGGAGGAGAATTTCAAGCAGCTCACTCAGTTCCACATCATCTCCCAGTTACTTGTCAAAGCCAAGAATTTCTCCGGCATAGTTTTCAACCAGCTGTGCACCTTCCTCTCCAACAACAGCTTCATTGATAACGAGAAGGGGGCTTCTCAGGAATGCCAGGGTGCTTGGAGCACTGAGGAGTAATAATGTCAAAAAAATCAAACTGAGGATTTATTCTGAAGAAGTTTTAGACAAGTAGTTTGAGAAAGAGAAAAAAAACAGAAAGGAGAAGAGCAGAAAAGTAAAGAACCATGAAGAATAGTAGTTCTTTTTTGAGAGGTCATGGATACACTAATACTGTACATCCACTTTGTTTTTTATACAGTTATCCAAATTTCCATACATATGACAGCAGCACAATGCAAAATTTCATGCAAATACAGGTAGAGGTCCTTTATAAATGTTCACATCAAACATCACAATGGTTTAAACTGATCTCACACAACAGTCATTACAGTTATGAGCACCAGTTTTGTGGGTGGAAACACCTTGTTGATAGGAGAGGGCAGAGTAAAGTAGACAAAACTGAGCTGCCATGAAGGATAGAGTAACTTAGGCAATCACTATTTACAACAGTGGTGAGAAGAAAAGCAACTCAAATGGATTACAACAATTTTTTAATTAGGATAGAAAAAGTTACCTGAGCTTTTTCTAGTCTTTATCTGTCCAGTTTGGTTGAATCTGTGATCTGCCTCAGATTCTTGCTCTTTTCTGACATCGATTGATATCTTACACTAAAGAAACACACTGTCCACAAGAAAACCTCAAACTTTATTGGTAATTATTATGACAATCTCTGAGTGAGATGCTTCTCTGGGGCAGGAAGGGTGGTATTTAAAAAGAAAGTTGGAATAATCACAAGGTGTACTATCTGAAAGAACCTGCCATTTTACATGAATATATTGCATCACATCTGCTAAACCAGAGTGTAGAACATCGTGCCAAAGATTAAACCTGCCAAACATTTGCAGGAATTTTGACCTTGGGCCTGCTGGTTTACCTGTAGAAGCAGTTCAATTTCCCATTGTCTATTGTAGTCACCACCTGGAGACCAGGAATCCTTCTTTTGTCTGAGTCCCTCAGGCACTGCCCTATTGGCGTCATTTGCACAGGATACATAGCATGTTCTCTGGCTAAAGCATTTAGTGCATTTGCCTGAAGGAGGAGAGCAATGCCATCCATGATACAACAAATGCAGCAGAGGGAGCCTCTAGGTAGCTGTGGTTTAAAAGAGGATAACCTTGAAGCAAAGTTGTTTGCTAGCCATCTGGACACAATTTGTGGTTTGATTAGCATCAGCTGGGTCACCTTTTGGAGAGGGATTGATGTAGAAAGACGATGTAGAATGTAGATGTAGAAAGAGGATGTGTCCAGATGATGTGTCCAGATGAATCAAATAATAATGCTAATCGAAATTCCTAGAAAATTATTACCATTAATAATTGGGTATTTACCCATCCTCCGGGAACAACTGTAGTACAAGTTAAATTAGAAATTACTGATTGATTTTAGTCAGTGGAAATGCATTGGCTCAAGCTAAACTTTATTCCTAATATCCTTAATGTTAGCTAGCATAATAAAAATGCTGGTGATGCTTGTGGTACTAAAAGAATGGCAATCGCTAGGTGTCAGCATGCAGACTGCTTCTAAAATTTTTGTATTAGCAAATCAATTACAGTTGAGGGTATTAAGACTCATTCTAGCTGTTACAGCTGTTAACGTTTAGCTTGGCAAGGAGTTGTCTGACACATTAGTCACATTATAGCTACATGCAATATATTTAAAGATAGTAGTGGGGTAGGTAGATAATTATTGTGCAGATAATTTACAAAAAAAAGGCTTCAGTATTGTAACTAAAGATTTACAATCTTATTGTGATTTCATAAAAAAAAAATGTATTCTATTTACATTTGGAACAAAAGCAACAAAGATACAAAAAAAAAACAACAGTATAAGTAATTAAAAAAAACTGTTGCAACATGCATCAGTAGTTTGATCTCTCGTTCCTATAATATTCACCCAGACATTGTTATGATTGAAGGAAAGCAACATTAGCAAGCCGGAACTGGCTTGTTGAGAAAACTGCATGTCTTGTACCCCCACCCCCTCATCCCCCCCAAAAAATTGAGACCCAGCAATGCACCATCTGCTACTGCAATCAGGCCTGCCAGTCTAATGGAGTTAAAAAATTACAATTCTTAAGTCGTAAATTTCAAGGGATGCTGAATACTTATAAATAACATTCCATTATATCTGCTACAAATGGACATTCGGTGCAACCCAGATGAGGAGGGGTTCCCTCTTGAGTCTGGTTCCTCTGAAGGTTTCTTCCTTATGCCATCTCGAAAGTTTTTCCTTGCCACAGTTACCACCGGCTCACTCATCAGGGACAAACTTACTTATAAAGAACATATTTACTTTTAATCACCACATTATCTGTGTAAAGCTGCTTTGATACAATGTTTATTGTTAAAAGAGCTATACAAATAAAAATGAATTGAATTGAATTGAATTCCTGCCAGCATCATCGTGAGGTAACAGTTTAAATATTTTGAATTCTTGGTCACATTATTTGAATATATTTACATATTTATAACACAATAGTATTCTATGAAGAACAGTTCAGGTATTTGTAGTTATTTGATCAAGCATGCTGTTATTGGAAAGTAATAAAACTGATGTGATTTTTCTTCCTAAGGCAGCATGTTCTAACACCAGGTTAACGTGCACTCCTGTTTGCAGTGGGTAAGCAGTACGTATTGTGGTATGCACCATTGTGCTTTCACATAAGTGAAGTGTGCTACTGGGCCATGATTCGTGCTACATAGGTGTGCTACTGTCAGGCTGACGGACAGGACGCGGAAGTGGAAGCAAGTCAATCATAGTTCATTTATTTAAACCAAAACAGTTCAACAAACAAAACACTCACTGCTGCCGAGGCGAGAAAACAAACAAAAAAGATCCGCTCGAAACGAGTAATCCAAACTGAAACCTTGAGTCCGAAACGAAAGTAAACGGCAGCGGCTAAGAATAATCCAATGGGAACGGAACCAGCGGGGACTGCTGGCGGTCGGGCAGCCACGGGTATCACCAGCATGACAATACAAGGACCGACAGCCTGTGACTCGAGAACGTGTGTTTATATAGTCAGAACCATAACGAGTCACGGTTGTCGGTGATTAGGCAGGCACGGGATAATGAGGCACCATGAACGCTACCGAGGGGGGCGTGGCAGGGTGCATCTCTGACGGCGGCCAAAGGGGGCATGGCAGGGGAATCTCGGACAGCTACTGAGGGGGGCGAGGCAGGGGAATCCCTGACAGCTACGGATCTTTGACTTCTGTCTGCTACAAATTCAACAATAAATATTTCTCCTTTTATAAAAAATTTTCAATCCAAAAATTAACTTTAACATTGTTAAAGTTATTGAAAAGTTTGAGTTTTTATTGTGTAGTGCGACAAAAGAAAAGCTATTACTCTGTATCTGTTGAAGTTCTCTGCTTTACTTTGCTTTACCCTGGACTTAAAATAGTAAGATTACTGTAACGAAAAGTAGTATACTATTAGTAATGTGCTATTAAACATAGTAGCATAGTAGTATACTTTAATGAAATGAATTTATGGTGAAAATACAGTTTTTATCATGTAATTTGTGTTACATTTTACAACAATCGATGTGCCATCAATGGCCCCACCATATCTGTGTGTGTGGTTAACATGGGCATGGGGAAAAATACAGACACACTGCAGTCAACTTGTCCAATGGATGTTTATGACATCAAACTCATCTATAGTTAATGTAATGTATGCAGACCAATTATAATCGGTCTTTCAAACAAATGTGTTGCCTATAAATAACTGTAACCATCGTAACCTACAGAATGAGACAGCTGTAATGCAGAATGAAATAAAGCAAAAAATGGGCAATTGTAATGGCTAGACAAGTGGGTCAAAGCATGTCTTAAAACTGCAACTTTTGTGGGATGTTCCCAGTCTGCAGTAGTCAGTATCTATTAAAAGTGCTCAAGGGGGGGGACAGTGGTGAACCGGTGACCGGGTCATGGGCAGCCAAGGCTTATTGATGCATGTGGGGGGCGAAGGCTGCCCCGACAGACAAGCTACTCTAGCTCAAATTGCTGAAGAAGTTAATGCTGTTAATGCTTGATGGGTCAGAAGTGTTTTGGCAGCAAAAGGGAACCAACACTATTAGGCAGATACATAAAGTTATGCCTGTTCAGTGGTCACAATGTTATGCCTGGTCAGTGTATAATAAATAACAAAAGAAAATAATATTTTATATTTTATTTTTGATCTTTATAAGAGAATATAAGGAACAAACTTATAGACACTAAACGTATAAACCTATTTATATAGAACTTTATAACCTTGTTAGATGTATAAAGCTGCATATAAGCATATAATTGTTGCCATTATAAATAGAATAAAAAACAAAATAATCCTGTTCAGATCATTATGTATGGATCTAAAGCAGTGAAATAATCACAAAGAACCTGAGTGGGTGTGTCTTTGCCTTTAGTTCAGCAGTTAAGTTCTGATCCATCATTTAATGTAACAAGATGGAGGTGGGCGTCATTTAGCTTTTCACTTCCTTCGCTGCAAGAGACATTCTGTCTAATCCTCCCAACCACAAGTAAATCAAGATTATCAAATGGCGAAGAAGATGGGAGGGGAGCAAGAGGGAGAACAAAAGTGGGGAAGAGAATCAGATTTCTTGAAGTCATCGAGCACAGGCAGCTCATAATTTATGTTACCTCTCTTAGGTTGTGGGACACACACACGCTCACTCACACACATTCATCACTCATGTGCTGAGGGTAAAATTTGTCAGCTGAAGATTTGATAAATAGATCTGCAATAAAAAATTCATATTTTCACACACACACACACACACACACACACACACACACACACACACACACACACACACACACACATTAATGGTGCACATATTATGGGTCTAAAATATGCCATGGCATTTATGAATGTGAGGTGGGTGCCGAAATTGTTAAGGCACAAAATGCATAAAGGTCATTATATACATAAATGTAAATGCTGTGTACTGAGGGCAGAGCTGACCTTAAACACACTCTCACACACACACACACACACACACACACACACACACACACACACACACACACACACACACACACACACACACAGCAATGCCTCTTTTCCTCTCCTTCCCTGCTGCATTAATGGACATTGAATGGACAGATGAATGATTAATCAACTGCTCTGTGCTTTTGTGTGTGTGTGTGTGTGTGTGTGTGTGTGTGTGTGTGTGTGTGTGTGTGTGTGTGTGTGTGGTGTGTGCATGTGTGTGCATGTGTGTGCATGTCTCTGTGAGCACATAGTGTGTGTTTTCTATGCTTCAGCTCATTTTCTAATACTGCAGATGAAATGTATTTGTTATTTGAACACTCAAAGGCCGTGGAGCCACTGACGGATAAGCCGCATTGTTTCTGCTCTGTATAGTTCAGACAGTGCATTAATGCATGCTGAGTGACTTTTCTCCCTCATCATCTGTTCTCTACACAGCAGCAGAGATCACACAGACCATGATCCCCATAGCTGTTTAATACAATCAAATTAATCAGCCAAAATATTTTACCTTCATTGAACTTAATAGCAATTTAACCACCAATGAATGTCATGCACACAGTGCAGGAGAAATGATTGACTGCTTCATTCTTTACTACGCTTTGCTACTTCCTCAGCTGACATTGGATCTTTTCAGTAGTCAGATATTAGTAGTCAAAAGGGTAAAGACCAATAATGCAGTGATAATGGCAAACGTTTACAGAATGTCTTTGGATGTGGTTGCATTACATTTTCCCTTCACTTTAACTACGAGACCCAAACGTGTTTCAGCATGACAGTGTCCCTGTGCACAATTCCAGCTCCATTAAGAGCTCCAACCCTATTGATCACCTTTAGGGATGAATGTGAACACCCCAGGCCTCCTCACCTCCCCTACATCAGTACTTGACTTTACTAACACACTAAAGCACAAATATCCACAAGCACACTCCAAAATTTAGTTTAACATTTTCCCTGAAGAGTGGAGGTTATTTTAACAGCAAATAGGGACTAAATGTGGAGGGGTTGGTCAAATAGCACAGGTTTGGGTATCCTAGTTCATTCAAAGTGAAAAGATAATGCTACAAAATCCATAGGAATTATTATTTTTTTTTTAACTGTGTGCCTCCCACATGGTGGCAACATTTTGGGTAAAAACCACATATGGCTGGCAAGAATTTCAAAAAGTGTACATCCAACTAAAATAAAAGTAACAGATTTGAGCAGAAATGACAAAAGACTCAAGCTTTTAGAACAATGTCTTTAGGGGATGTTCTTGTTTTCATCTTATTACATTCTTATTGTCCATGGTTGTTTTGTATGAGGTGTTTATATAAACCTTTACTGGCAGTAATGTCCAAATTTATGACATACACCTTTTACGTGGTGTTCTTTTTTATTTATGTATAATTTCTTTAACCGCTTTCTCTCTCTATGATTTTTGTCAAACTCTCACACCAAATCTACATTTCCTTTTTTTCTTTTTTTCAATGGTTGCGCTTTTTTGCTCTATTTATTTTCTTTTCATTTTTCTGCCCAGATTTTTCACAAATGTATTTATTTTCTTTGTTCCCTTTTCTTTTTTTTCCCAAACTCTCCATATCTTACTGTAAATTTTTCTTTTTTTCTGCCTCTTGCAAAAATGAATTCTTTTTTCCTCTTTATTTTTCCTCTTTTTTTCACAATCTTCTCTCCCTCTCTTTATTAACTCCTCGCTCAGGTATTGTATTCCATTTTTTCTCTCTTTTCCTTTCTTTCCATATCCTTGTCTCCCCTCACATTTTTCTTCTCTCTCTCTCTCTCTCTCTCTCTCTGTCACACAGAAGGCAGATCAGATGCAAACAACCTTGTTGGATATGATCACATGGGTGGGGATCCTGCTTTCGCTTGTCTGCCTGCTCATCTGCATCTTCACCTTCTGCTTCTTCCGTGGCCTGCAGAGCGACCGCAACACCATCCACAAGAACCTGTGCATTTCACTTTTCATCGCCGAGACACTCTTCCTCGTCGGCATCTACCGTTCAGACCAGCCTGTGAGAATTACACACACACACAGACACACACAGACACACACACACACACACACACACACACACACACACACACACACACACACACACACACTCACATAAAAATTGTTACAAGAGGAATAAAAAGTACCTGAAAATCATACTTGAGTAAAATCATAGATACCCTAATGCAATACTTACACCATTACAATTTAAAACGCATCAATTCAATTACTTTAAGACTTGAGTAAAAGTTTTAGAGTATGTTACCATTGACCATTGTTGAGCCTTAATGACATCTTCAACAGAGGTGCAAAATGCAATTGGTAATGTTCACTGAACAATAATATATAGTGGAGTATAAAGTACATCTATGGAATAATAAATGTTGAGAAGAGAGCAAAAGTTGCTTTTAATCTTTTATACTCAGTAAAACTAGAAAGTAGCCAAAACCGTAATGAAGTTCATTTACTCAAATACTTTACGACACTGATTGTTACCTCTCCAGAGTTGATTATTTTCCAATAGCAGCACTCTAAGGAGTTTTATATCTTTCTAATTCCACAACAATGTGCTAAAATGTCATTATTTCTATTAATTTAAGAATGGCACAGCATACGCGTTTATCAGTTTACGATTTCATCTACAGGTCAGGTCTTGTGCGTTACATTTACAGAAGAAAGTACACCCCTTTTTTCTGGAAATGGAAATATCAATGTCTGAGAAATTTTATGTAAGGTAGTACCAGTTTCAATTGTGAGGGATGTACTCTAAATGAATTGGAACATTTGAATATTCCATTGAAAACCCTTAAGAAGTGTTAAAAAAGCTAAACTATCAATACCTTGCTTAATTTACAGTGTTAAAGCCAAGCGAGGGTGTGAGGTACAGTGTTATACTGGTGTTACAATCGTGAAAGGTGAAATGACTTTCCTAAAAAAAGGAATCATCAAGCGCGTCATCAAGTAGCTTATTGCTTTTATAAAACTATGACAAAAACTCTATTAACAGAATCGATTATTTGATTATTAAATTAATAGTTAAAATACTTATTTGTAACATTCCCAGTAAACACTTGTGGTTATATTGAAATGGTTTAAAGGTTTATTGCTGGAATAACACAGAATTCTGTGTATCTGTGTGTGTGTTTGTGTGTATTAAGATTTTGCAGTAGCTTCAGAAAATGAAAAAAATTATATATTTTTAAAAATAGAACTGATTGTGTACAAGCAAGAGCCATCATTTATGAACGATCATTTCTTTATACAACTTGTGCTGCCTTCAGAGCGCAACTAGAGCGTCCCAACAGTCGACGCTGCCACTGTATTATTACTTGTGTTTGCTTATAAGTGACAAATTTTGACCCATTAAAAGAAAGTAAAAGAAAAAAAAGTTGTGAAAAAGAGCTAAAATAGTACTTTGTGAAACATTTCTCAAGAACACTTTTAAAAAAACAACTAATTTATCCCTCAGTTGCAAGGGTGGTTCACTTCTGACAAATGTGCCTGACTTCATAAGCCATTATTACATTTACAGTTACAATGTTATACAAGTACAGGTACCGAGGGTTCTCATGTGTATTAATGTTATTGTATTGATAAAAGAGTGACTCATCCCAAAGCACTGCCATCAAGGCTGTTAATCATATTGGGGAATTCTGTGTGTCTGTTTTTACAAGGGGGTGGGAAACACACACACACATGAACACACACACGTGCCCTTGCATATATACACCCGCCGTCTTGTAAGTGGTTAGGATTGGCGCCTGGCTGTCGTTAATTACCAGAGTGGAGTGGCTCTCTGACCTCCTGTTAATAACGGAAAACCTGCTCGTGTCCTCTGAGAATGCGAGTGTGCGAGAGCAATAATGTGGAAAATCCATTGAGAAAACTCATTTAAGTGAGACCTGCTTTCAAATTGTAATCAAGACATGAATTATGTACTAATAGCATCATAGTAGGTGAATGTGTGTGTGTGTGTGTGTGTGTGTGTGTGTGTGTGTGTGTGTGTGTGTGTGTGTGTGTGTGTGTGTGTTTTCACAAAATCAGCCTGTATAAATGTTTAATGAGTTCAATTGGCTGCATCCACTCTGTTTTTGAGATATATTCTGTTTCTCTTAGAAACATTTATTTTTTTCCCCTAAGTACATTAAGTGCCTTGTATTTTTTGGCATCTGCTACACCTGGAAATACACTATATGGACAAAATGTTAAAACCTGACCATAAGAATCATATTTAATTCCACATTAATGTATCATTTGCATTAATACCAACTTCCACTTTTCTGGGAAGATGTTCCCATAGATTTTGGAGCATACTTGATGTACTGATGCATGTAAGGTGAGGGGGCCTGGGGTGCATCCAGCTTTCCAGTTCATCCCAAATGTGTTTTTTAGGGTTGAGGTCAGAGCTCTATACCAGGCTAGTCAAGATCTTCCACTCCAATCCATGTAAAGTATATCTACATCTGTCATGCTGGAACAGGTTTGGGTCACCTACTTCAAGTGAAGTGAAAATTAACGCTATTGTATCCAAAGGCATTCTGTACAATTATGCGCCTCCAGTTTTGTGGTAAAAGTAACAAATTTAAAAAAGTAAAGTAAACAAAGTAAAAATCAGGTGTCTCAATACTTTTGTTCATACTGATTATATTTCTTATGTTTATTTATTATATACATATAGTAATACGGAAATAATGATAATAGAATAACATTTATAATTTTATTTTGTCACTATGTCATCATACCGGTATATTGTCCCTGTCTAAGTGTGTGTGTGTGTGTGTGTGTGTGTGTGTGTGTGTGTGTTTGTTTCACAGATTGCATGTGCAGTGTTTGCCGCTCTGCTTCACTTCTTCTTCCTGGCTGCGTTTACATGGATGTTTCTAGAAGGTGTGCAACTCTACATCATGCTGGTGGAGGTGTTTGAGAGCGAGTATTCTCGAACCAAGTATTTTTACCTTACTGGCTATGGTGTACCAGCGCTCATTGTGGCTGTGTCGGCTGCCGTCGACTACCGCAGCTATGGCACGAATCATGTGTAAGTACAGGCACAGACAATTAATGCAACAATCACTCTTAAAATCTCTAAAAGGCTGATTAAACAAATCTTAACATTTTTGATGCAATGAAATCCAAAAGGTATAATCAGTCACATCTCAATTATTAGCTAAGAAATGATAAGTGATTAATGATAAGGCTTAAAATGGGATAAATTATAATCTGAATTTTTACAATTTACAATTCTTACAATTTAGTAACAGTATGTTGCATCCAACAATCAGACTTGACTAGATCACTCAGTTCACTAATTAAACACATTTCAAATCTACAATTTTTTTAAGAGCCTGACGTTACATTTGCAAATTCAGTAACAATCACAGTCCGACCCTCAAAATAGGTAGGTGGTAGCTAAGTGGTTAGTGGTATATTAGGGGATAAGGTCACAAGTTTAACTCCCAGCACCACCTGGCTGCCACTGCTGGGCTCTTGAGCAAGGCCCTTAGCCCTCAACTGTTGTTCTGGGCGTCTGTCAAATGGCGTAAATGTAAATTCAGTAGCAATCTCACTTCAAATCTCAAAATTTAGCAATTATCCCATTATAATTTCGTAAATTTTTTAATAATCTCACTTTAAATCTTTAACTGCACTAAAAATCACATGAATCTTTAAATCAGTTACAATCTCAATTTACTTCAATTTTACTTCAACTTTAAATCTCAATATACTGTGACTACCTCTCTTCAGCTCTCAAAATCCAGCCACAATCTGACTTCTAATCTCGAAATTCAGTAATAATCCCACTTTAAAATTTTTAATTCGATAATTACTCTACTTCAAATCTTTAAATTCAGTCACAATCTTGTTTTTTCTTTTTTATTAACCTCACATCTACAAACACAGTTACCCAGATTTATAAAATTTAGTAACAAACAATTTCAAATGTTTTAATACAGTAACAAACACTCTCCAAAACTCCATATTCAGTAACAATCATGTTTAATTTTTTAATCCAAATCAGATTTTCTAATCCAAATTCAACTATAATTTAAAGTTACTAAAAATAATGTTTGTTTTTTAAAAACTGCAGCACCATAACCATTAGAAGAATTTCTGGTTTCAGATACATGATGCATGCGATATAATGAAAACTGAACATTTAGTGTTGACATTTTCCAGTGATTGGTATAAGTGAAGAGCCCTGGCATTATTCTGTTTGAAAGTCTGAGATGTTGCACCTGTTCAAGAAAAGTTTTGCCTAGTTTTAGACATTGCCAACACATATCTTCTAGCTGACATGTACGCTAGATAAAACATGTAGTGTACAGTGAAAGGTAGGGCATTCATGTCCAGTGTTTTGCACCACAGAGTGAGTCTTTTATCTTGCATGCATACAAATGTAGCATTCACTCTGCTACGAGTGTCTGACTCTTTGCCCTGTGTGAACATGCCAGCATGTTGAGGTCATGACTGCTCGACAGACTTGCCTGCTCTTCTATTCACTCCATACTCCACTTATGCTTCAGTTAGAAACAAGGCTCTTTAAGTGCTTGTCGAAGATGTTCTGATCCCAGACAATTTGGACATTGATCACCATCCATTATGCGACTCTGCCGGGGCCTGGCAGAACAAACAACTCGACATCTTTCTCTGAAATACAAATGATTGAAGTTCGAAAATTCACAGCAAGTTTTTATTTGGAATTCGTGCAATTATGAAAAGACACCGTTACACACTGACACAAACAATACACCACCTGTCTGTCCTAAGGACAAAGTCCACCGTGACAAGAATAATAATAAGTCAACTGTCAAACGAGCTGTTCAACACCCCCTGTAATATTTTCTGTATATTAATATTAGCATAAAATATTAATGGAGGGGTCACAGAGTGAAAACTTTGCTTTCAGTAGTCTAAAAAAAATACCCCAAAATACAAGCATTTCAGGTTTAAGGTGAGTAAATAGTGGATGGTATGATATTCTTAGTTTTGGAGTCGGTGTCAGTGACAGTCATAAAAACAGTTATAACGACGTATATATATATATATATATATGCACACTAGGTACTCCATAAAATTAACAGTTACCTTGGAACAAGACACATGAAAATTAGCTCAGGTGCCTCACCTAACCTTTTTTTCTATTGTTGCTAAGATGTTTCTATACATTGGAAAGACACACACTTTTATAGTTCTAAAATGGAAGACGTGTGGCTCCAGGACTTTCAGACTGTGTAGAACAATATTCTCTGGTCTGATAAAACCAAGACTGGGCGGCCTTGGTTATATCTGGAGGAAACTTGGCACCACTCATCATTCACCCAAAACCATCCCAAAAGTGAAGCATAATGGTGGAAGCATAATTCTGTGGAGGTGTTTTTCTGCAGCATGGACTGGGCAGCTGGTCAGGATTGAGGGAATACTGAATGGAGCAAAGTACGTCGCTCATGACCTCGGTCTGGGCCAAAGGTTCACATTCATACATGACAACAAACACAGCCAATGCAACACAGAAGTGACTTAGGGACAACTGTAAAGGTCTTAGAGTGGCCCAGCCAGAACCCTGACTTTAACCCTATTGAACATGTTTAGAGAGACTTGAAAGTGGCTGCCCACCGATGGTCCCCATCCAACTTGACCTAGTTTGAGAGGATTTGCCTTGATTTACCTCAAGGCTGTATTTGCTGCCAAAGAAGCTTCAACTAATTACTGAGTAAAGGGTCTGACTACTTATGTACATGTGATATTGCTGTTTTTTTATATAAAAAAAATAATAATAAAACAGATATTTCTAGAATTCTGTTTTTTCTTTGCCATTGTGGAGTACTGAGTGGTGGTGGTAGCATCATGATCAGGAGCTGCATGAGTGCTGCTGGTATTGAGGAGCTTAAACATTAATTTCAACATGTACTGTGACATTCTGAAGCAGAACATGATGTCCACCTTTTAGAAACTGGACTGAACTGCAGTTTTCCAACATAATAACGGACCCAAACACACCGCCAAGATAACATCTGTCTTGCTAAGGAAGTTAAAGTTGAAGGATGTGTTGAAGGTCTGTCTCCTCACCTGAACCCTATTCAGCACCTGTGGTGCATCCTCAACCAGAAGATGGAGAAGTGCCATGTGTTTAACATCCAGCAGCTCTGTGTCGTCATTATGAAAGATTGGAAGAGGATCCCAGTAACAACTTGTGCAGTTCTGGTGAATTCTATACAGGAGGATTAAGGCAGTGCTACTTACAGTAACAATAATCAAAAATATTGACACTTGTAGAGTTTGACTGTTCATTGTTCACAGCTATTTGGCAAATGCTGTATGTATTTATCAAGTATTTAGAGGATATATCTCTGCCTCTCTCTCTCTCTCTCTCTCTCTCTCTCTCTCTCTCTCTCTCTCTCTCTCTATATATATATATATAATATAAATATATAAAAATATATATAAAATATAAATAAAAAAGAGAAGAGAAAGAAGAAGAAGAGAGAGAGAGAGAAAAAGATAAATAGCATGGAAGGTTTTAAAAATCATAATAATTTTTTAAACAAATCTAGTGGTTTTTTTTTTTTTTTTAAGCTTGTAGAGAGAAGGAGTGAGTGCATGTTCCCTTGAGAACAGATGATGTCATCGAGTGGGAGGCTGGAAACATGATCAGCTCGGTAAACGATGAAATAAATGACAAAAGTACTGTCTGCATCGTTTTGTCCTGCTGTACATCATTTGTACACCCTGTTGGAGACTATAAAGTATTTATAATCTCATTTGGCTTTTGCATTCATTTCCATACAGACTCCGCTCCTGGGTAATGGGTAATGCATGCATAGTTGTTCACTTGGTTCACACATGCACACACACACACACACACACACACACACACACACACACATGCATACACGCACTGGGCTTTAGAGGTGATTCAAAAGAGATGAGGAGTTTAATAATTCAATTACAGGCCGTCAGTCACTCGTTTATGTTCCGAACAATTTGGGCACCGCGGGACATTCCAAAAGGTTCTAACGATGTTCCAGTCATCAAACCAAGATGAGCAGGAATGTATGAGATCACCTCATTTAGGTTGGGAGGTATTTCTGGCTCACTGTGTCTATCTCTGTCTCCGTCTATCCTCCTCCTCTTCTGTCTCTTTCTCTCTCTTCCCCTGTCTGCCTTCTACAGGTGCTGGCTACGGTTAGACACCTACTTTATCTGGAGTTTCATTGGTCCTGCAACGCTCATTATAATGGTACACACACACACACACACACACACACACACACACACACACACACACACACACACACACACAGTTCAACATTTATGTAAATACATGGATACAGTCACACAGGAACACACTCTATGGAAGCACTACCACCCTTCCCTTCATCACACACATGCACACACACAGGCACACACAAACGCACACATGCAGACACACAGGGGGATGCAGATAATGGTCCGCAGAAGACATTTTTCCAATTATGTGAAAGTCAGGGTGTGTTGGGGTGAACTTTAAAAGCCCAGCAAGACAGACAGTACACCACTGACACCACTGCACAGGAAAAAAAAAAAGAGGAGAGACAGACAGAGAAAAAAAGAGACAAAGAGAGTGAAGAAAAAGTGGAAAAATGGCATTAGCAATGTATGTTTCTTAGTATGTTTTAATACCGTGTTTGTGTGTGTGTTTGTGTGTGTGTTTGCAGTTGAACGTGATCTTCTTGGGCATTGCACTTTACAAGATGTTCCACCACACTGCTATTCTGAAGCCTGACTCTGGTTGCCTGGACAACATCAAGTAAGTGTGCGTGGCTGTGTATCTGTGTGGCTTTGATTCTTGTGTTGTCCATATTTCTTGCTCTTTGACTCATGGCCCAAATTGTCATCTATTTCTCACTTAGATTTACACCTACAAACATATTATATGTAAACACTTTGAGAACCTGTTACAACTATATTATTAACTCTTGGTCTATGAAAGACTTTACTTCCTTCAGCACCTTTAAACCCCACTGGATTTGTGCTACTGTAATTGAGGGGGTCAGTGAAAAGAAACACAGAGGTTTTGCTGTACACTTCTGAGTGTTCAGTCCTTTCTAGCTCTGTGCTTGAGCGTCATTTCTGAATCTAGGTTACATGGCTTGTACTTCCTATTTAGTTATTCCTTTTGATGTTTGTAATTGGGTGTAAAGTTGGTTAACGGAAATTTCGTGGCCTACATTCAGGAAAGCGATCAGAGTTATGGAGAAAAAAATATGACTTTTGAGTAAGGAAATATAGGAAAGTTCCTCAGGAACTTATAGTCAAGGTTTATCCCTTTATCCCTGCCCCTGTTTCTATCATCTGAAGCACGATGATAACATAAAATCAATAGAATTGTATTCGTACAATGGCTTCTGACAAAAAAGATAAAAAAAACAGACTCTGAATCCATCTAAACATAAGAATTATTTATAAAACACTATATGGTATTGGGACACCAGACTTCTCCAGCAATATGTGTTTTTTCCCCAAACTGTTACCAAAAAAGATGTAGGCAAACAATTGTGATATTGTGATACCACGTCTTTGGATGTGGTAGAATGAAATTTTCCCCATCACTTGAAGTAGGAGACCCAAACCTGTTTCAGCACAAAGCTCCATGTGAACAAAGCCAGCTCCCTGGTGTTAAGCTTTACATGAAATAGATTAGAAGATTTTGAGTGGCCTGTCGTAGAGCGCTTGACCTTAACCCTATTGAATCTTTGAGATGATCTTTGAGATGAATTGGAACACAGCCTGCACCCCAGGTTTCCTTACCTTACAGTACCTGACTTTACTAACACACTTGTGGCTGAATAAACACAAATCTCTGCTAGTGCACACTCTAAAATCTATTGAAACACTTGCCAGAAGAGTGAGGGCTATTACAACAGCAAATGGGGACTAAATGTGGAATTGGATATTCAAAAATCACATACAAATCTTATTAGCAGGTGCCCACAAACAAGTGGCAATGTAGTAAAGTGTAAAAAACAGTAGTGCTTCATGAATACTCCTTGTTGAAATAATCTCCTTACTTACTATAAATTTGGTTTAATTAAACAGCATAGCTTTAAAAACTTATAAAATAGTCCTTGCTGCACTGCATGCTGCTATTTAATATTGAATATAATTTTTACCTTGTGCACTGACAGTTACTTGAGCACCCTTGATAACTCAGTAAGGCCAGTGTCACAAAATTATAATGTGTGTGGGATGGAGGCAATTTTTTTTATTCAGGATTTGAATTTACTTTAATGAGTTATTAAATAATGGCATATGTTTTTGTTGAGCATGGTTTTTAAAGGATAAGTTAACGAAGCACTCATATGCAGTGTCTTCAGCTCAAATGATCTATAAAAAAATTCTGCAATGTCCCTGAATGCCTTTTGTGTGAAACAAAAGTTTTAAGGGAACAATACTATTAATAAATGATGTCGAATTTTCGTAGTTAATCTAGATCTCAGCATTTCTTTTTTTTGTGTGTGTTTCTGTTACCCAAAACATGACTTTTAGTAGAACTATAAAGAATATGGATCCCTTTAAATAACGGAGTGTCATTCTGATTAGAGCAGCAGTTCTTAGGTACAAATCTACACTATTCAGGTAGAATTGAGACTCATTAAAGAGTGACACTTTTGCATAAACTGTTTTTTTATGCACTGAAACTGAAATGCAGATCTTTAGGATATTCATGTCAAACAATCCTAAACACCAGGAGGTGAAATCTTAATGATAGCATGTCTGCCTATGACGAGGCCACCAAGAGAGCATAATTGGCCATGTGAAATAAAGAATGGCCTTGTTTCTCTCACCCTCTGTCAATTAGTGTGGGACTGGGCAATTTCATAAAGTGTAGACTCAAGCACAATTAGCTGCCTTAAGATGGTAAAAGAAAATGATGTGGCATCTGGCTTTAGGTGTTTCAGAGAAAGCATGAATCAACTCTCAAACTCATGTACTAATGGCTATATGTGATAATGGGATGTAACCTCGCAGTGTTTCAAAAGAAAAGAGAGCAAAAGTAAAGATAAAAAAAAAAACAGGTTGTGTTGCTAAAGAAATGTTCACATTGCAGAGGCACCAGCTCAGCACTAGGACTGACACTATTATTCTATTCCAGGTCCAAGCACCATTAATCAAGTGCTACCCACCTTACTAAGAAAAAAGGATAGATTTGATTAACTCGACCCTGGAACCTTTAAACTCTAATAATTAAACATTTAAAACAATACATTAATCAGCTATAGCTTTAAAACCAGGTGAATAACATTGATTATTGCATTGGCATACAAGGACTGGGATACTTTAAGCAGCAAGTGGGCAGTGTGTTTTTGAAGTTGATGTGTTGAAAGCAGAAAAAATGGGAAAGAAAATTACTTTGACATCACCAAACTGTGATGGCTAAATGACTGGGTAAGAGCATTTGCAAAACTGCAGGTCTTTTGGGGTGTTTCTGATATACAATGTTTAGTATTTACCAAAAGACTCACTGATATTTTATTGTGGCTTTGATAGAAAAGTGTTAGAACTCACAGTGTATCACAGCTTGCTGTGTATGGATTTTCATAGCCATAGACCAGTTGGCAGGCCCATGCTGACCCCTGTCCTCCACAGAAATCACCTAAATTTTTTGTGAGAATCAGACCTGGGTTATCGAGGAATGGATAAAGGTGGCTTAGTCTTATGATTTTTTTTTTTCTTTTACTTGTATGTCACTTACCTGGGATAGCGATGGCAACAGGATGCACTATGTGAAAAAGGCAAGCCAACAAGGGCAGTATGATACCCTATTCAATGTTCTGCTTGCAAAACATGTGTCCACATGTATGCTTTTCTTTGACATGTACCTTCAACCTAAACCTTGATGGCAGCCGTTTTTCATAATGGCAGTGGGCAGGAAATGCTTCCTGACACACTGCAAAAGCTGTTCTAAAATGGTTTGAGGAACATAACAGAGGTTTAAAGGTGAGGATTTTTCCCCAGATCTTTATATAACTGTGCATCTATCCGAGCCATGAAAGCTTACAAGAAGTATCTACCAAATATTAGGCAGGCGGTCAGCTCCCCTGTATAATCATGTAGCTGCTTCTTTTTGTATGTGTGCTGATCCTATTTACATGCTTCAAATCATTCATATTGTAGCGGAACATAACTGAACTTTACATCACTAAATTTTTAAGATTTTTGGAAGACATTTTGAAAGAATGTTCTTATCAGAGGTTCACAAGGTTTTAATCACATATAAGTGCTAATGAACTGGTACAAGGTTCTGGTGATGTGAGGTAAAAAATAAATAATAACACATTTCTTGATGAAGGAGTGAGAAACCTAAAACCTGGATCCAAAATATCAAAAACATTGTGACTGCTAAGGTCAAAATCATTATCATCATGTTTACTGCATGCCTAAGCTCAGTTCTTTATACAGTACATAAATATGAATTCTTGCTTGAGACCAAGTATATGCTTTAGAAAATGTATCAAATATATTAAAGTTGAAAGATTTTTTAAGTATTTTTTTTACTTGATTTACCTCAACATTTTTTGATCTGAGCCCTAATGTTCGACAAAGAGCTGGAACTTAATGCCATTTAAAGGAAGAAAAAATGACCAGATGTGAAAAGCTTTGCTTTTGCATAGAGACTAGTTTACACTGGACAGGCAGGTGAATGAATCTGTATGCGAATGACTTAAGCAAAGTTTAGAGCCAGACAAAACAACAACATCTGATTGTCTAGTGAGGAGGACGAAGATGAACAAAGGCAAACACATCAAACGAATGCTGTCGTAGCATGTCATGTTTGAAACATTAGGAAAATATTTAGCATAGTTTATAACTGCCTCAGGTATTAGCTCAATCAAGAGTAATGGGGTATGTCAGTACAGTGGCTTTGGAAGTTTACCAAGAACATTTCTATTCTAAAATTAATTATCTCCAGATGTATTTCATGCATTTTTACCTACGCTCTCAGAGAAAATAGGCTCTTTCAGAAGTTATATAAGGTTTCATTGGGAAGGTTCTTCGTTTCCAAAAATGGTTTCACTTGAAAGTCTTTTAGAAAGGGGAACACATTGTACATAACATCTTTAAACACGCCTATAACTAAGGATACAATACTTTTTTGTAAAGTAATCAACAGTGGGCTATGGACAGCCCTTAATTCTTTTCCAGTAACAATGTGTTTTATTCCTCACAGCAATTTACAACAATCAGTGCTAACAAATGGTGAATTTATTGATTAAAAGACATGTTATCCATTTCTAGTTACATGTCAAGTTCTGCAATGTTTATGGAACAAGTTAGTTCATCTCATTACAACAAACTAAAAACAGCAAAACAAAAAAGCATAATTCTAAAGATCTCCATTCTAAAGATTTTTTTACAAGTTTAAATACACCTGTTTGTCATCTCAGATTGATTGAATTGACTTTTCTATTGCTAAGTCTGTATAAGGATGTTGGATAGGCAAGTCAGAATTCAATGCTTCATCATTCATAACATAATTATGAAACATCAATTGTCAGATGACACCTTCTCATTCAAAGAGTTTTCTTTATTTTCATGACTATGAAAATATGAGTCACACTGAAGGCATCAAAACTATGAATTAACACATGTGGAATTATATACATAACAAAAAAGTGTGAAACAACTGAAAATATGTCATATTGTAGGTTTTCAAAGTAGCCACCTTATGCTTTGATTACTGCTTTGCACACTCTTGGCATTCTCTTGATGCCTACTTTGAAGAACCTACAATATGACATATTTTTAGTTCACTTTTTTGTTGAGCAGGTGTGTCCAAACTTTTGGTCTGTACTGTATATATAATATATATAAACTTTTGGTTTGTACTGTATATATATATATATATATATATATATATATATATATATATATATATATATATATATATATATATATATATATATGTGGGGGGGGGGGTAAGTGTAAATAAAAATATGTTTGAATCTCTTATAAGTGTGAAATTGGGTGCAATAAAAAAAAATCTATTTTATACCCTCATTATTGAATGTGTGCGTTTTTTTATTTATTTCTTCTTTCCTGTTTATGCATTCCATCTCTTTGACTTCTGCTTTAGTTTATTTATGACACTGATGAATCATTCATCAGGCTCATCTCCCACTCTTTTGCTTTTTCAGTTTTTTTTCCTGTTGTTGTTCTCTCTTCTTCCCATTTCTTCTTTTATGATTTCAGAATACTGTTGATGCTTGAAACTTACTCATGACCACTGGTAAGGCTTTTTGGCCAATCAGAAGGATTGCTTTAAAAAGTGTTTGCTCTGATTGGATTGTATAGTTTCATCTTCTCCATTGTTCAATCCAAGTTCACTAAATCTGTGATGTTAAACTTATCCCTTCCTAAGAGTTATGCAACATTTTTCTGCCTGAGAATTCACAACAAAACCTTTTGTTTGTGTAAACCCTTTTGTTGTCAGTTTATTGCCCATCTAGTAATTTTTGTCCTGTTGTAACTCAACTAATGAAGATTAAACATTCTAACATTGATGAACAGCGACTAGTTGGTGCTGAAGCATTAATATGTTGGTGACTATAAATTATGATACCAATTTGTAGTGTGTTAACAGATTAGATTAATTGAGATCGATTTGCATTTGATGCACCAGTTGTTGTTTTTCTAATTAAATCAGAGGGGGGAAATAAACTATGAAATAAAAAAAATAACCTATGAAAACCTCTCACTCTGCTGACCAGTTTTGATGAGCTGCCTTAGGCAAAATAATTTACTGTAAATGATTAGTAGCACCTTAGGATCTGTTGCTGAGATGTAGATAGATTTAAATGAGGACTGTGCTTCTATAGACCTCTGGTATAGCAGATCATTTTTGTTGATCATCATAAACACAAGCATGTGACAAAGGCTACATTCAATTAGCAGTCAAAAGTAAACCAAATCCAATATTTTTCTTGTTGTATGAATGGCAAAAAAACATTTTCAATTTCGATTTTATCTTTTTTCATATGTGATACTAAAATCCCGTACCTGTCTGATACATTGCCGCAGATCAAAGTTTGTGCTACTCAATCCGATTTTTGTCATAATTTTGTGCTGTTGAGAAGTTATAATGAAGCATAACAGAGAAAAGTAGTGGAGTATGTAACAGTTCACTTAAGGTGATGTTGCTGTCCAAGCAAAATGAGAAACCACATGCAGACCAGTTTAAGAGCATGATCTTTTCAGAGAAATGTCAGAAATTGGCCACATTGAAAACATTTTTGGGAACAAAAAAAATATCTATATTTTGGCCACTTTCACAATATTGGCAAAAGGGCAACAAGGTAACAGCATGCTCTGTTCTATGCAAATTAGGTAGAACATGTTAAAATAATAATAAAATAAATAAAAATGAAAATAATCAGCTTCCTATCCTGTGTCCCATGTGGATAGACATTTTTTCAGCTCCCCTTGTGCAACTAAAGTTCTTACCTGCAATTACTGTATCTCACAAAAGTGAGTACATCCTTCACATTTTAGCAACCATTTAAGTATATTTGTTCAAGGGACAATATTAGAGAAATTAAACTTGGATATATTTTATTCAATGTGCAGCTTGTATAGCAGTACAGATTTACTGTCCTCTGAAAAAAACTCTAAAAAAACATACAGCCATTATTGTCTAAATAGCTGGCAACAAAAGTGAGTACACCCTCAGTGATAACAGCTGTACGTCATTTAACCATCTTATCCATTATGTTCATGTTTTTGCCTGCCTGAAAGGACCATACAAATATGTGTGTCTTTTATGAAAGTAGTTACAATTTGGTGCTTTGAGTAAAATTCTCTCATACTGACCACTGGATGTTCAACATGGCACCTCATGGTAAAGACTCTCTGAGAATTTGATAATTAGAATTGTTGCTCTCCACAAAAATGGCTTAGACGATGAGAATATCGGTAACAACCTGAAACTGAGTTACACTACAGTGGCCAGGGTCATACAGAGGTTATCCAAGACAGGTTCCACTTGGAACAGAACTAAAAGATGTTGTTGAAAGAAGTTGAGTCCTGGTGCTGTGCATCAGGTGCAGAAGCTGCTTAACAAAACAAACGCATGAGTGCTTCAGCTTTAGAGGTTGCAGAAGTGGAAGGTGCTCAGACCATATGCCACACACTGCAACAAGTTTGTTGTCAACCTGTCCAAGAGCATGAATTACTGGAACCATGTCCTGTGGTCTGATGAGACTAAGAAAAACTTGTTTGGCTCAGATGGTGTCCAGCATGTGTGGCAACGACCTGGTGAAGGGAACCAAGAAAATTGTGTCTTGTCTACAGTGAAGCATGGTTGTGGTCTGGGGCTGCATGAGTACTGCTGCTACTGGGGAGCTGTGGTTTATTGAGAGAAACATGGTTTCCAACATGTACTGTGAAATTCTGAAGCTGAACATGATGCCCTCCCTTTAAAAACTGGGCCGAACTGCATTTTTCCAACCCTATCCTACCTGTGGGATTCTCTAGCAGAATTTGGAGAAGGGCCATGTGTCTAAAATCCAGCAGCTCTGTGTTGTCATTATGGAGAAGTGGAAGAGGATCCCAGTAACAACCAGTGCAGCTCTGGTGAATTCCATGCCCAGGAGGATTAAGGCAGTGCTGGATAACAATCTTGTTAACACACAATTCACTTGGGGTGTAATCACTTTTTTTGCCGGTTATTTAGACAATAAAGGCTGTACGTTGAGTTATTTTCAGAGGGCAGTAAATCTGTACTGATATACAAGCTGCATATTGAATACTCTAAAATATATTATATATATATATTTTTTTTTTAATTTTTTTTTTTTTTTTTCTTTTCTATAATTTCTATAGTATTGTCCCTTGAGAAGATACACTACGATGGTTGCTGAAATGTAAGGGATGTACTCACTTTTGTGAGATACTGTAGTTTCCATTTGCTATTTGACCAACATTAAAACGAGAAAAGCAAATAACTGTGCGTTTATTTAATCTTTTTATAAACTAAGCCTCTCATTAATTGTGCACATATATTCTAAAGAATCATGACGCTTTGGAGGAAGCCGGTGCCTGTGGTGTCACTAATACAGGTTGTTAATAGCGGTAGCTTTTCTTGCTAATCTGTCAGTGAAGCCAGTGTGTAGCCTAGAATATAACATGTAAATCAAACAACCAAAAAAATTAAAATAAATGCTGAAAAGTGTACACCCACAAGCAACAAAATGCAGCTGACACAAGTGATTTGTCATTTGCTAGTATGAACATAGATTAAGATAATGGCAGTTCCGTGATACATGATACACTTTCTTTCTCTAGACAGCGACTTTCTCCTCTCTCTCTCTCTCTCTCTCTCTCTCTCTCTCTCTCTCTCTCTCTCTCTCTTTCTCTCACAAACACACACACACACACACACACACACACACACACACACACACACACACACACACACACACACACACACACACTCACTCTCTCTAATGATCTAGGTTTAATGTCAAACTTTACTGTCACTGTAACGTGGGACTCAGTATAAATGATTTACACACAGCATGTGAGTTTGTGACTAAGTGAGCGAGGATGACCTTAACGCATAAACGGTGTCTGTAAATGGTTGTGGATTTCAGCGCTAAGTACAGCCTAGCAGATTCAAAGACGTCGAGGGGCAGCAGCCAGCGGGACATTTGATTCCCAGCAAATAATGACCCACGTACGTGGCTTGTTTATATTCTGCTCTCGATGTTGTTCCAGTCCGAATACAAGCCACTAAAATGACAACATCGTAATGTCCCTAGATAATGATAACTGGCTCGGGTCATTAACGGGGTCTTATTTCATATCGTTCTTCTTCTGCTCTCTTAGTTTGTGTGTATACTCTATTTTTCTTGTAGTAATTCTGGTCCTCTATTTTTTTTTCGCTCTCAGATCATGGGTGATTGGTGCTATCGCTCTGCTGTGTCTACTTGGCCTGACTTGGGCTTTCGGTCTTATGTACATTAATGAGAACACGGTGATCATGGCCTACCTCTTCACCGTCTTTAACTCCTTGCAAGGGATGTTCATCTTCATTTTCCACTGCATTCTGCAGAAGAAGGTAGGCTTCAGTCTCTTACGCTCTCTCTCTCTCTCTCTCTCTCTCTCTCTCTCTCTCTCTCTCTCACACACACACACACACACACACACACACACACACACACACACACACACACACACACACACACACACACACATATTTATCAGCAGATCAATATGGTATCTCAATGATTAAGACATTGGACTTTGATTCGGAAGGTCACAAGTTCAAATCCCAGCACCACCTAGCTGCCCTCACCTGCTCAGTTTTAAGTTTTAGACTTTAAAGGGGTAAAAGTGACTCAATAGGTCTAAGAAGCATTTCATTCACATACATACATTTCACAGCCTGGAGCTTAACATTTCTAAAGCTTAAAACCCCTGACCTTGTCACTAACACTGTTACTACTTCTGGTGTCTTATTCACATTTTTATTTTCCGTCCATCATTATAAATTTACACCTAACAAACCATGAAACGAAAGAGTAAATATTGTAATCCTCTGCTTTGTGTAAGCACACAAAGAAAAAGCTCTAAACCCAAAGAATGAAGGATTAAATGCATATGTAGTCATTTGAACAAATACGTATCAATGGTTCTTCTGCATATAAGATTGTGAATAAAAGCCTGTGATGGATTATGATGCCAGAAAAATTGGTCTTTCTCTGTGAGCGGGAGGAATCTGGGTGGGATGAGTACCTGTATATGCAGAAGAAGGCAGATTGCTTTTCCTCTGAGGGCATTTACATGAGCAACAGTTTATTTTCTGCAGATGTCTGGGATGCCGTGTCTTCTAGGAAGCATATGTTTTGCTTTTCTCTCCTATGTTAGTGGAGTCATGTACAGTAATGCCAAGAGCTAGCTGGTGGGTGGGATTTTGCAGGTAACCAGATTGGGGGAAAAAATAGGTTAGGTTAAGTTTTGAGTGTGACAATGCAGAATTTTCTTCTCAAACCCTGGTTGCATAAAAGTCCTCTGAGGCATGTCTGCTCGATTTGATTCCCCCTTTGAGACATATTTATGAAATGCTACAAATTTCCTGGCAGGTTGCGTACAATCAGCTGCAACAGCTGCGCAAACAGTAACATGGCGTCCGTCTTAACTTCGTTAAAAAGCAATTATGGCCTTATTATTGCAAGTGCGAGTGGGAAGTCTGGTTCTAAAAGGCACGTTAATGCTTGAGCGGAGAGGAGTTTTGGATCCGGCTATGGATTTCGAGTCCCTGATGCTTAATAACTCAATCATGGGAGCAACTTTGTGTGCGTTTTCTGTTTGTTCGCATGAGCAATGTGCTGTTGCATTTATACCATTGGAAAGGTCAGCCAGCATATAAACTATCAAAGTCACATAAATAGGATGTCTTTTTAATTAGCTGTCTGATCTCCCTCTCACACACACACATACACACACACACACACACACACACACACACACATAAAACCTGCATTCTCGACTAATAAAGAGTGCCTGTTTGGATTCAGGTGCGGAAGGAGTACGGCCGGTGCCTTCGGACACACTGTTGCAGTGGGAAGAGTGTTGAGTCAACCATTTCAACCTCCACCAAGACCAGCACAGCACGGACACCTGGACGCTACTCTACGAACTCACAGGTAGCAACCAACCACACACACACACACACACACACACACACACACACACACACACCGTACAGAAATAGATGAAACTGAGTTGATTACTTAACGCATTAAAGCTGTTTTATTCCTCTAAAACTATACTATAGCAAATTGCTGACAATGCAGAAAAGACGTTTTTATCCAGTTGTAGTAGCAGGTTATGTTATGAAATTCAAGTCCATAAAAAAAGAAAAGAAACACAACTACCAAGAAACTGTAAAAAAAAAGTATACCGTATTTTCCGGACTATAAGTATTTTCCCACGCTTTGAACCCCGCAGCTTAAACAATGAAGCTGCTAATTTATGGATTTTTCCTGGGTTTTTCCCGGTTTCACAAGATTCAAGCCAAAAAACTGAGCCCCATAACATTAGACCAATGAAATGAACGGGTTCAGGTGAACCAATGAAACTCTTTATATTAAATCAGATGCGCTCCCACTGAATCGGGCCGCACCACATCATAAAATGGATGATGTTCCTCTGACGTTTGACCTGCCGCTCACTCGGACCGTCTACAGGAAATGTAAATCATTCGTCACGCTGAAAACAACCGGGCATGAAAACACGCACTTCACCTGTGTTCTGAGCTGCACGCCATCGGGAGAAAAGCTTCACCGATGGTGATTTTTAAATACACGACGATGCCAAAAGATAAACTCTCGAGAGAAATTGTTGTGAAAGGAAGGAGGAAGACAGTGAACAATGACTTTCTTTGTAGGCTACTGTTTAGATACAAGCCGTTGTAACGCGTTGTGTCTGGGTCATGGGAGAGCTCGCTAACTCCAGTTGCAACAGAAATCATATAAGCACAGACAGGTTTCTTGGCAACAGCTTTACGGGTTAATCAAAGAAACTTAGAAATGAGCATCAGAAAATAATAAGGACATAATCCTCGGCCTTGCACACATGCAGTAATACCGGAAAAAGCAGCCACAACATATTTCACCCGTTACACTGTGTAACAGACACTCTCTGTGTAAAGTTCATTAGTTTCAATGTAGACACCTGCGGCTTATAGACAGGTGATTATTAAAAATATTTATTATAAAATATTAAATAAATAATGCAAATATTTTTCCTATGTACCACCCAGAAATAAGTTTAAACATTTGATCCCATTAGTGATCAAAAGATACAAACCAATATATAATATAAATATATATATATATATATATATATAGATATATATATATATATAGGTGCATTTTAATAAATTGAAATATCATTAAAAAGTTGATTTATTTTAGTAATTCAATACAAAAAGTAAAACCCATATATTCTATTAATTTATTACACACAGGCTGATATATTTAAAGTGTTTATTTATTTTATTTTAATGATTTTGGCTTATAGCTAATGAAAATCCAAAATTCAGTATCTCAGAAAATTGTGAAAAAGTTCAATATTGGAGATTGGTGGTGTCACACTCTAATCAGCTCATTAAATCCAAACACCTGCATAGGTTTCCTGAGCCTTTAAATGGTGTCTCAGTCTGGTTCAGGCTACACAATCATGGGGAAAGACTGCTGACTTGACAGTTGTCCAGAAGACGATCATTGACACCCTGCACATGGAGGGTAAGACACAAAAGGTCATCGCTAAAGAAGCTGCTGTTCACAGAGTGCTGTATCCAAGCACATTAATGGAACGTTGAATGGAAGGAAAAAATGTATTAAAAAAAGGTGAAATGAAGCCCATTCAAGAATTTGGGGAGATTCACAAAGAGTGGACTGCAGCTGGAGTCAGTGCTTCAAGAGCCTCCACGCACAGACGTATCCATGGGCTACAACTGACTCATTCCTTCTGTCAAGCCACTCCTGAACCAGAGACAACGTCAGAGGTGTCTTACCTGGGCAAAGAACAAAAAGGACTGGACTGTTGCTCAGTGGGCCAAAGTCGCCTTTTCAGATGAAAAGAAAGAAAATGTTATATTTCATTTGGAAATGAAGGTCCCAGAGTCTGGAAGAAGAGAGGAGAG
The DNA here is from genome assembly GCA_039877035.1 of Silurus lanzhouensis. NCBI lineage: Eukaryota > Metazoa > Chordata > Actinopteri > Siluriformes > Siluridae > Silurus > Silurus lanzhouensis. The sequence goes on from JBCEWE010000287.1 coordinate 5,147,427, forward strand.
GCACAGAATCCAAGTTGCTTGAAGTCCAGTGTAAAGTTATGGGGTATTGTCAAGAGAAAAATGAGAAACAAGAGACCATAAAATGCAAATGAGCTGAAGGCCACTGTCAAAGAAACCTTGGCTTCCATACCACCTCAGCAGTGCCACAGACTGATTACCTCCATGCCATGCCAAATTGAGGCAGTAATTAAAGCAAAAGGAGCATGTACCAAGTATTGAGTACATATACAGTAAATGAACATACTTTCCAGAAGCCAACAATTCACTAAAAATGTTTTTTTATCGGTCTTATGAAGTGAATTGGTGGGTTTTTGTTAATTGTGAGCCAAAATCATCAAATTGAAAAAAAAAAAACCACGAAATATATCAGTCTGTGTGTGATGAATCTATATATGAGTATATTTACTTTTTGTATTTAATTACTAAAATAAATTAACTTGTTAATGACATTCTAATTTATTGAGACGCAGCTGTGTGTATATATATATATATATATATATGTATGTATGTATACTGAATATACTTGTATATTATATAGATTTGTGATTTGTTTGTTTGTTTTTTATTTTCACAGTCCAATAGGATTTGGTAGAAAACTAGCTGAGAGCTTTAAAGTAAGATGGTAAACGTATTAACTCATCTTTTGCTCTCTATTCTTTTTTTGTCTTAGAGTCGTATTCGAAGGATGTGGAACGACACAGTGAGGAAGCAGTCTGAGTCGGCTTTCATCACGGGAGACATCAACAGCTCGGCTACTCTGAACAGAGGTAACACGTGCACATAAATACACACACATAAACATACACACAAACACACACAACTGAAGATGGAAAATCACACATACTGGGATTATTTGTATTTTTTTTTTCAAATATGAAAAATAACAGAAAAGTGACCTTTTGAACCGCGCAAGTAATTTTTGCAATCTGTCCTGCTGTTCTGCAAAACTGTGTGTGAAAGTGTAAGTGTGTGTGTGTGTGTGTGTGTGTGTGTGTGTGTGTGTGTGTGTGTGTGTGTGTGTCTGTGCATGTGCATGTGCGTATGTGTGAAAGAAAGATACTGGAACAGCATCAGTAATTTTTTTTCCCGACTTGCTGATATTGAATCCCTCTGCAGTCCAACTGCAATGGACATCTGTTGTGTGTGTGTGTGTGTGTGTGTGTGTGTGAGTGTGTGTGTGTGTGTGTGTGTGTGTGTGTGTGTTTGTGTGTTTTCTGCTTACCAGCAAACTCTGTCTGTTTTGGTTATGCCTGGTATGCCTGAAAGTAATCTGATTTTATCCGTAATGCTCCTTTTTTATGATATATTTTTTTAAATAAGCAAAGGAAATCTCCAGAAATCTGTAACATACAAAAATTCATATATACACCATATTTGTACCTCACTTGCCCTGTAGTTATACAGTGTCTGATAATAAAATTCACATTCCCAGTATCTATTGCTTGTTTTTAAGCGCTTGTTGACTTCCCTTCTCAACTCAGAAGGGCTGCTCATCTACAGCACACGAGTGGCCACTCGAAGCACATAAAGAATTGTGTAGTGTGGAGCAGATTATTCACCAGGGACACACTCAATTGGCAGCAGGAACACTATCTATAAAGCGGTTTCTTTGGGTATTTGGTGGCGTTTACCAAGGTGCAATCTGCGGTATAGCTCATATTTTATAGCCCAGTTGCATGTCACTGAGGCAAAATTCTGGAAAGCAATCTGCCTTTTGAAAAAAACCCCACAACATTTCTATATTTCTGGGTGGTTTGAGAAAACATAACTGTATTTCACCAAAACAGTAGGAATTGTTTTTTGTTTAGTCTACCGTATTTTCCAGACTCTTAGCCGCTACTTTCCCACGCTTTGAACCCCGCGGCTTAAACAACGAAGCGGCTTATTAATGAATTTTTTCCGGGGGTTTTCCCGGTTTCACAAACTTCAAGCCAAAAAACTGAGCACCAAAACACTAAACGTGCTTTTTTATTTTTCTTGGCAACAGCGTTACGGGTTAGTCAAAGAAACTAAGAAATGAGCATCAGAAAATAATAAGGACATATTGCTCGGTCTTGCACACATGCAGTAATACTGGAAAAATGCGGCGGCAGGCTATTCCCAAAATGCCGCTCTGCTCTTAAAGAAGCCACAACATATTTCATCCGTTACACCCTGTAAAAAAGCCTGTGTAAAGTTCATTAGTTTCAGTGTAGACAGGTTTATAGACAGGTGCGGCTTATTTATGTTCAAAATAAAAATCTTTGTAAAATTCAGTGGGTGCGGCTTATATTTTGGTGCACTTAATAGTCCAGAAATGACGGTACTTTCTGACCTTGCCTTGGCTCTTCATGCTTACATGTTCATTCTGCCTAAAGACGATTAAAACCTTTCTAGCAAGGTTTGATTTTCTTTGAGAGAGTGTTAGTTTTTGATCAAGTGACTGGATATTTACGTAACTGTAACAAAACCGATATGCAAACTGTCATAAACATCATCAAAGATCATCATCAAAATGTAGAAAGGACTTAGACATTTTGTACAGTTTTAAAATTATTAAATCACCTCATAAAATAGACACCAGGTAAAAGAAAGCTGGTGCACAGAATTAAATTAATCAATGACTGTTTTGCCACTGATATAAGCATGAACTGAGCTGCAGAACGAAGAGACAGCTCTGAAACCTGTGATTAAATGAGACTTTTACCTGAAACAGAATGATGTAGATGATGATGCTAATTATTCATAGCAAACATAAACATTCTTAAACAAAATGGCAGTTAGTGCTATTAATCTTCCATAAGTAGGTCTTTCTCCCTTTTCACATTTGCATGCAACATTATATAAACGACAGGTCAGAAAAGCCTGTACTTTTTAGAATAATTTGTAAGTAGAACAGTTTTTTTACAATGTCTAATGTTGGCATTTGGTTGGACGCCAGTAAGTGCCTTATAAGTAAAAAGTAAGTGCCTTTTAGTTCTACATATAACTGTAATGTCTACAGCAAAACCAGGTTGCCATCTAGCCTATGAGAATTCACATTTTAGCATAATTCCAAAACAAAAAATATGCACACACTTGTATCCGAAAATGTTTTGACCCAACCCGACCATACTGTTACATTTTGAGCCCAAAACTGGAATCAGTTTTTCACAAGAAATAACTGTTTGTAAGACAGAATTCAACCGTTAGTAAACAAACACAGTTTCATTAAGATTCTACGGCCCTCTCAGCACACAAGAGCTAAATAGAATAAACACGTACTTACTGGCTAAGATTTCTAACGCCACATACATTTTTCTTGGATCCCGAACTCCTTCATGAAGTTCTGTACAACTATTTACACAAGCATGTCCTTATCAGTAGAAATGTGAAGAAAAAAAACATCAGAATTAAGTGGGTTCAGCTCCGACCTCTACATCTCCCTTTATACGATTTTGCTTTATCTCATCCTGGTGAAATGTTTGTATTTATATTTTAACATATGTTATAGTAATAGTAATTATAGAAATAATAGTTACAAACCCAAACTGAACCCAAACCCTAAACTGTTCATGAATATCTGAAGAGAGAAACAGACTTATGACAAGCACCTATATGCAAGTACAACATTAATATGATTACACCAGGACCAATTGCTACACACTGCATTTCCCTGCTGGACCATTTAATTTTGCCAAATCTCATTAATAGTCCAGATGGATCTGATAAATTGAATGTTTCCTTCAAGCCAGAAACCTGCATGCGTCCATAGAAGGTTTCCAGTTGAGCCATCTCCTTTACAGCATAGGAGTTGATGCTGACAGTGTGTTGAGAGGTTTGAATTTCACTTATGAATAAAGGCCTTGAAATGGTCAAAATTTTTCTTTATTCTCAGGAATCCAACTTACAATTTTAGCACTAATTAACAATAAATAAATAAATAAATAAATAAATAAATAAATAAATAAATAAATAAATAAATAAACAAACAATGCAGATTTATTTGTAACTGTCCTTTATCCACTTGGAGAACACTGTAATTGAGAAATGCTACATAACAAGCTCATACAAAACCCACCTAGTAGAAGTTTATATTAAAGCACATTTGGAGAAAGCGACAAGCATGACTAGGCAATTAGAAGAAGGGAAATGACAGTACAGTATTTTGTGTAGTGATTTAATTGCAACCGTGAAGGGAATCCGCTCAGTGGAAAAGAAGAAGAAAAAAGAGAAAAACTTATTAAACAGACTTTTAGCTAGAAAGCAACATGTGTCATAAATTCTAGACTTTTCTCTAGTGCCAATTATAGAACCTGTTGCCCTTTCAGTTAAAACAGTCACTGCACATGATTACTTTGCACAACCAGGTAGAATAATTGATATTCTGGTATGAAGTTCAAATGCTATTCCAAATGAGGTGCTCAACACCTGACGAAGAAGAGACCTCTTTTGCGGCTTGTTCAATAGCCTGTAAAAGCAGTGGGTGTTAGAAGCCTCTTTCAGAAACAGGACTTAGTAGTTATAAGTCTAGAGCTGATTGCATGGCTCAGTTGCATTAGCCAAAGGACCTTAAAGAACTTTCAAAAGTTATGCAATAGTGTACTAGTCATTCAGCAGTTTTATGTCATTAATCTCAGAGCAATTGAATGTTAATGAGGAGCTTAAAATACACAGCGTTGTAATCATCATCAATTGACTGATTAGTTGTCTAGCAATGATGGCTTCTCCAGTTAACTGTTGATTTGACAAAACTGAACAATGTGTACAGTAAAAGAAAAAAATCCAATATTGTGTCTGGGACAAAATCTCTTCCAAGTATGAGGTTTAGACAAATCCTACTGAATTCTGAAAAAGTTAAATACTAAAAACAAAGGCTGATCACAAAAAAGTGAATGTTGCTTTGATCACAATTCTGGATGTTTGTGCAGATGGCCAAATTGTACATTATAGCTAGTTGTGCAGAGGGTTTTACATTCAATGAGACAGACCAAACCAAGATTAAAATTGCCATCCATCAAATATTTTCCAATGAGAAAGTTTTTGTTTAACTAGTTTCATTCATGTATTGCAACAAAGATAATTCTGTTTTAATGATACTTCTTTTAAAATGAGTAAAGGTAGAACAAACACAACTATTATGTTAACAAAGTCTCAGTCAATATTAGTGAGACTAGTACCGAATGCTGAGGCAAATCCAAGTAGAAATGACAGTGATTGTAATAAGTCAAATTCAGTCCAAAAAGTCTTAAGACCAGACTTGGGTTCTACAGCCCTTGTACATACAATATGTGATTTCCTAAAAAATGGGGTCCAATTTTTTGGGACTAATGATATATATTCAGATGGAACCAAACCAGACCGGAGTGAAATAAACGCTTGCTATCGTTTCATTCTCAGTCAGTTTGGAAAATTCAGTCTCTATCTAGCCGAAAAACATCCAAGTGCAAAGACTTGGTAAGGAGCCAGATCAAACTGGATGTGTCTGTAGACACATTATACTATAGACTAGATGCAATTATTTAAAGTCTTCTGAGATCACAAGCATCAGACATGGTGCCTGTTTAAATCTGGTGCTTTAGATTGAGGTACTGGGAAGTTTAGTGGTCCAGAAGGTAGTTAAGTTCACTGGTCCAGTAGCATTGCAACTTCACAGCTGTGGGATCCTTGGTTAAATTCTGGGGTGTCTGTGTTGAGTTTGTCCTGTTCTCGTAGTTTCTCTGTGTGTTCTATCTAAGGTGTGAGTAAGTGTGTGAATGCCTGTGCATGGTGCTTTTTGATGATTATCCCCTCCCATCCATAGTGTACCCCTGCCCCATGACCACTGTTCTTGGGGTAAACCATAGTCAGGCAAGGATACATTGTTACTATGAATGGATTACTATACTCCTGCTTAATATTCTACTTATCTCAAGAAATGACATGTGAAGACTAGTGAAAGCAAAGCTAGTAATACAGACACAGAGCTGTTTTAAGACACAAATATTGATGTAGATATGCTTATGAATAATTTGTCTACAAGCACTTAATACCTTAGAAACCTCTAAGATCACCTTCAGGCAGTGTTGTGAGCAAGTTATGAAAATGTGCACAGGGACACAAAGATAAATGTCAATAAAGTTGTACTGTTCAAGATTGCTCTTAAAAGAAATAAGACTCATGAAATCCACAGAAATAAAGAACAACTTTCTCTCAAAGCTCCACAAAGGATACTTGTGGGAGTGGGAATAAACACATTAAAAGGGCAATATTGTCTGTCTGTCATAGATTATTAGGTAAATGATGGTAAAAAGCAAAAAGGGAAGACTAGGTTACTACAATAGCTAGTCACCTAACTAGGTAGTTAAATGGGTGATTAGCTTAAATTTGTGTTGTATATAGATCAAATACCTCCATAAAATTTAACATATGAAAGCACATTATTTAGTATGAAGTATGAATCTGATGACACTAGATTGCACTTATGTTTTGGTAGTTCTGCTCTTAAAATCCTATAATTTATCAAATGTCACATGAGCACATACACTGTTAAATGGTGGCAGGACTTTGGGCTACACAGATTTGTAATGCATCGTTCTAACTGTTGCGTCTTTCCCTGTTTGTGTCTGTCCTTTTCTTTTTACTTCTTTTAAATGTTTTTTTGCCATATCTCTCTCTCTCTCTCTCTCTCTCTCTCTCTCTCTCTCTCCTCTCTCTCTTTCTATTTCTGTCTGAATGTCTGTATAAATTGTAGGTACTATGGCTAACCATCTCATCTCTAATGCCTTGTTGCGTCCTCATGGCACTAACCCTTATAACACATTGCTGGGAGAATCTGCAGTGTACAATAACCCCCCTGCAAACATGTTCAACACACAAGGTTTGATGGGCTCTCTCTCTCTCTCTCTCACACACACACACACACACACACACACACACACACACACACACACACACACACACACACACACACACACACACTTTAAATTATGCTGCTTATGCTTTCCTTTTATAATTGGAGTAGTAACTGTAGTAATCGTTTGAAAAGCATGGGTTCTAATGCTAAAAGATGGCCTACATGGCCTGTGTTTATATATATATTTATATACACACACACACAAATTTAGTTCCAATCGATTAAAATATTAATCGTGATTAATCACATGATTTTCAAGAGTTAACTCGTGATTAATTGTTTTTATATACATTTATATATCTGTTTGGTCAGTGTAACTCTTCATACTGTTAAATTACCTAGTTTGTTACATTTCAACAAAAGGAGGAATATGTCTCTTAAAAACCATAATGACTAGGTGTTTCCATGATTTTTGACAGGCACTGTATATACTATTTGTACAAATGTTTTTAGACACCTGACCATAAGATTTATATGTGCTTTTTGCACATCTAATTCCACACTTTGCTGCTGTAACATAGAAATGTATTTTATTTTATTTTATCTTATCTTATTTAATTCTCATTTGCTGTTATAGTAACCTCGACACTTCTGGGAAGAGGTTTTGGAGTGCGATAGATAGTTGCGGAGACTTGTGTTTATTCAGGAACAAGGATGTCAGGAAAGTCAGGTACAGATTTAGGTGAGGAGGCCTGGGCTGCAGTCAGTGTTCCAGTTCATCCTTATTGTTTCAATAGCAGGTCACTCAAGATCTTCTACTCCAAACCATATAAACCATACCTTCATGGTGCTGGCTTTGTCTACAGGGGTGTTTTCATGCTTGAACAGGTTTGGGTTTACTAGTTTAAGTTAGAGGAAAATGTAATACTACTGCATTCAAAAACATCCTATATCATATTTTATTTGATAGGAACTAATTCATGCAATTTTACAACCAGCCAGTGATGTGAAGTTCACCTCAAATAGGGATTCCATTGAATTTGACAGTGGCATGTTTGACAGGCTGATGTGAGAATTTCAGAAACTGCTGATCTCCCAACATTTTAAAGAATGTCAGGTTTAATTGAGCTGACAGAGAGGCTATTTATTGAACACTTTTTACAACCACGGTGAGCAGAAAAGCATCTCAGAATGCTCAACATGTCAAACATTGAGGTGGATGGGCACCAACAGCAGAAGTCCACATCAAATTTCAGAACGGTAATATGATGTTACAGTGGTGCAGGTTCACCAAAAACTGTACAAGATTAGAAAAACATTGCCTGGTCTTTTTTCAATCTTCAACTCATAGTTCCTAATATTAGATGACAAGAGTGGAACCCTGCTGTTGTAGTCCATCTACCCAGTGTAAGCCAGTCTGGCCATTCTCCTTTGACTTCTTTCCTTAACAACCACCTCTCATTGGATGTTTTTTGTTTTGTTTTCCCAACCATTTTGTGTAAAATCTAGAGATTGTTTTTTTGTGAGAAAAACCCAAAACATCAGCCATTTATAAATAATCTGGTACCATGCTAGGGCCATAGTCATTGAGGTAATATTTTTCTCCATTCTGATGTTTGATATGAACCTAAACTGAAGCTCTTGACCTGTACCTTCATGATTTTATGCATGATACTAATGCAAAATTTAGCTGTTCATAAAAAACTACAGTCAGTTGTGGTTTTGAATCTGTTACATAAGATGGCTGTGTAAATCAGTACTGTAGATACCTATCAATTAAATTAGAATCCTTTTATGAGTGAGTAATTCATGTGCACAAGAAGTCATTTTTAGTTTGCAGAATCCCTTTTTACCCTTTATATTGTGTTTCTGACTTGTAATCTAGTAAATAAATCCGTAAACACTTGGTGTGGAGCCCAACCAAAATCAAAATATTTTTCTTTGGACTAGACACAGTTATTGCCCAAGGAGCAGTGCAATATTTAGATGTCCTGATGGAGTAGCACTTTTTGAAAAAAATCACAAACCTCCCCTTGGTCTTTTGGACTCTACTGGTCTTCTGATGATAACCTCTTCTACTCCAGCCAACATATAAACTTAATAAAATTTCAGCAGAAACATATTAACGATTTGTACGCATTTGCTTTTCATTTCCGTTTTTCCTTTCACTAACACAATTGTGTAACATTAAGTGTTAAATAAAACATTTGGTTCTTTTACTTTATTTTTTTTTTCTTTTATTGCAATTATAGATCAACCATGCAGCTCTATGTGAGACTAGGGAAAATAGTAATTTTCATGTGTTGTTTACCGGATTAGCAGATATTGCAGGTGCAATGATAGCAGTGACACATCTTATATTGCACAAGTTAAAATAAAATAAAAATAATAGCTAGTGCTCCATTGCGCCAGTATGTGCATATTCACCTCATAAAAATGTTGAGGACACGGTGAGATAAGTAATAAATTTGCCTTAAAGGCAAGGGCATGTTTTTCGAGGAAGCTGGATCATTATTGCATAAGTTATGCAGGAAATGAAATTATACTTTCTTAAGGTTAAGGAAGAGACCTGTGTTCAGGATTTCCACGATTATATCCAAACCGATCAATTATTAACACTGTGTTACACAGAGTACTGTATGTAAACTCTGAGGTAACGATTTCATCAGTTTCAAGACAGATGACTGCACAGTTGCTGTGCTAAATCCAGAGAGGAAAAAGAGGATCTGTGATCTCAAGAGGATTAAAAGATCTGCTAGAGAACACTAATATGAGTATGCATACAAACTTTCCAGACAAAAAAACTGAGAACGGCATAATTTCTAGTGTGTCTATACAACTACACACACACACACACACACACACACACACACACACACACACACACACACACACACACACCTACACACACACCTACACACACACTTCTGAATTTTCGAGTTGTTCCTGTTAAATGAACAGAATGTCTTCTTTTTCTGTCTTAAATGTTGCATGTTAAATGAACGACAGCACATTCTTTAAAACAAAAGTGTTTTAACAGAATTCTGGAGATGTACAGAATGTACTGGAAAACCTCACAGCACCTTTTTTTTAATGAATGTGTTCTATTATTATACATGCTGGCTATAATATCTGTTAAAGCTGCCCTGCCCTTTGTCTTAACTAGATATTTTGTCCACTTTGTGCATACCATTAACATTTTCTATGTAACCATGTCTTTTTACTCCACTCTCTCCTTTGTGTCTTTTTCTCTCCCTCCCTATTTCTCTCTCTCTCTTTCTCTCTCTCTCTCCTTCTCCTGCTCCTTCTCTTTCTCTCTGTTCATGCTGATGTGCAGCCTCCTACAGAGATTCAAGTATGACTCATTTTCTTTTCATTACCTACATCATCAGCTCATAGTTCTTCGTCCTGTCTTCTCTACTCTTCTGTTCTCTTCTGTTCTCTTCTGTTCTCTTCTCTTCTCTTCTCTTCTCTTCTTCTCTTCTTATGTCTTTTCTTTTCTTCCTTTTTCTACTCTACTTTACTCTGCATTATTCTTCTCTTCTCGTCTCTTTTTGTCTCTTTTCTTTTCTTCTTTTCTTATCTTTTTCCTTCTCTTCCTTTTTCTACTCTACTCTGTTTTATTATTTTCTTCTCGTCTCTTCTCTTTTCTTCTCTTTTCTTCTCTTCTCTTAAAGCTACAGTGTGTAGGATGTTGGTAAAAATTAAAAACATGTTTTTTGAGCCAGGGGAGATAATAAAAAAATCTGCTTTGTTAAATGATGTTCCTGAGCTGCTGTGCATTGCACTGACAGTCTTGTAATACTAATCCACCGTGTCTGTAAGTCAGCACTGTGTCAGGGGGTGTTGGCTCGGATTTGGTGTGAAATTGGTATGCATGCATCATACGCTAGCCTAGATATGTCATCATTCCCAGACTTTAGGCATGGAAGAAGTCCGATTACAGAAAAATGACAGTAACAGACAGAGAGAGGCAGTGAGTGATAGAGAGGACAAGTGGAGCACTAATAGAGTTTTGCTCTTATAAATCACACTAAATTATCCTTTTATCCTTGTTATGGAATTGGCAAAGATAACTCATAATAAGAAGTTATGTTAATAGAGTATTTTGCTAATGACTTTATTTAGTAAATGTTAATACATCTATGAATTTACTATATGTATATAAAAACACTATTTAATATATTTCCTCATACTTGAACGTACCTGAGAAATAAACATGGGACCTATTGACGCTTCTCACACCTGCCCACTCAGAGTTTTTATGTCATGTATGGAATCTGCCACTGTCTACTGAGATTTTAAGACAAATCACAGCATGAGTGGCCTATAACAATAATACGGTTCTATATTTAATACATGACCAGTAAGTGTAATTTCTTTTTGACAGTTTCATTAGTGGGAAAATGTCAAGTGAACAAAACATTATGCTCATACTGTTAGAGGGCTTGCTGCATCTAATGCAATGAACATGGAGATGTTTAGAAGGCTTGAGGAAAAGCCATTACAGTCCAATGTGAGATTATAGTGGGGCAAACACTTTATTTCAACTGGAGCTTTTTCAGAGGCTAGGTATAAGCCTGTTAGCTGACTGCCAGTGGATCTTTTTTTCTTTCCTTCATAATTTTTTAATCATAACAGTTATGTTATACTGCAAGACGTAAACACTTAAGCTGTGTCCCAAACGGCAAACTACTGTAGATTAGTGAATCATACTGCCTACACCCTGTAGCTTTAATATCATGCTATATAGACTTATTGCAATTCAGAAGGAAATATATTAAAATTTCTAATGAGTACTGAATTTGAGAAGTTTTGATGGGTTTTTTGTCTCAATTTTTTTCTGTCTAGAAGGCATGCTGAACAATGTGCGAGATGCCAGTGTCATGGACACACTACCGCTCAATGGCAACCATGGTAACACCTACAGCGACTACCTCACATATGGCTCATCCTCACCAACTACACTGGAAAAGAAGATCCTGAAGGAGCTGACAGCCAACTACACATCCACGTACCACCCCAGCACTAAGCTTGCCAACCACGTCGCCAACGGAGCCGTCCCAAGTCCGGCGAGTACAGCAGGCATCAACCGCGATGACGAGAGCGCTGCTGCTGTCGCCTTGGGAATCTCCAGAGAGGATGAGAACAACGCCCGCACTGCCCTGAGCTTGGAGATCATCAGGGAGGAGTCTCAGGCACCTCTCCTCCCACCTAGACCTCCTCCTCCAGATGGACACCCCCCATTACACACATTCTCCACCCACCGGCGCCTTCCTCAGGAGAATAATGAGAGTTTTTTTCCTCTGCTGAAGAACGAGACGCACTCATCTCATGTGCTCAGAGACTCGTTATACACCAGCATGCCAACTCTCACCGACCACCCACACAGTACCAGTGACATCAACGGCATCCGCGACGAGGATGAAGATGAGGAGGAAGAGGAGGAGGAAGAGGAGGAAGAAGAGGAGGAGGAGGAGGAGGAGGAGGAAGGGAGCGAGCTGCATTTGGCCAATGGGAAAGGAGTCATGGCAGATGCGGATGATGTATATTACAAGAGCATGCCTAATCTGGGCTCACGAAATCACATTCAGGAACTGCAGAGCTACTACCACATGGGCCGCGGAGGAAGTGATGGATTCATTGCAGCACCAGAAAAGGACGAGTCATCACCCGAAGAGCAGCCTCAAGACCCCTCGCACTTGGTCACAAGCTTATAAGCACATATATACACACACACACACACACATATATTTTGAGTGTGTTTGTGTGTGTGTGTGTATGTGTATGTGATATGCAATGCACAAGGCACGGGAACCACTACCTACTGCACTGATCAATCCCTAGACAAACTGATAGCAGATAGCTGCCCATAAAAACCAATGACAGGAACCCAGAGTCAGTTAGCACTAGGAAAAAAGGACCGGGTAGTGTAACTTTCAGTTAGGACTAGTACCAACAAATTCGAAATATTCAGCATGGTTTACCAGATGTTGTCAGATGTACAAAACCATCAGCCATTTTGGAAGGGAAGGAATGTACCGATTGACACCGTGTCCATCAGAAGCCACGTATTCCAGTGAGACAAGTGTATCTATTACTCTGTCACTTCTCCCTTTTACACAACTTTTGCCCAACTGCTGTCTGGCCATAAATCCTCTGGATTGTCCTTTGTGAATAATAAAAAAATAAAACGATAGCGACAGACTAGTTGCCATTTTAGATGATTATCTATGTTGACAGACACCCACCTGGACCTTGAACTTGATCTTGAACTATAATCCTCTACCCATGATATGGCTAGACTTCGGGGTGAAGATCCTTTGCTGCACACATTCCTTTCTTCCTGTTTAACACTGATTACTGTTGTATACCGAATATCACATCATGGCAAAGCATTTAATCCTTAAGACTTAAGGACATGTTTTTTTGTTTCTTACTTTTATTTTTCAGTAATATCAGTTATCGAGAGGTAATACGCACTAATAACTAAAGAAACAGGATTTCTATGTGAAATGTACAGAACCCCTTTGCATCACATATCACATGCACCTCATAGTTTTGATAAAATGTTTATTTTTTTTCTCTGCATATGTGTTTGTGTAGATGTAGACCAATCCAAAAACTGTGCTGGTCCTCTGCACTATTAGTCCCATTTATGACTAGGAGCGACCATCCAAATCCCCATTATGTACACTGACACATTTTCACACATACCTACATTCACATATGACACATATATTCACAGACATGCAACCACACACTCCTTATTTATCTTATTTATCATCCAGTAACCACTTTTCTTGTTTTAAAGCATTGTGCACTCTGATTTTAATTTCAATGGAAAGCATATTGTCAATTTTGGCTAAAAAAAGAACGGAACGATGGCTTTAAGACCTGCAGGTTGAATGTGTCCTTTTCCAAACTGCTCCAGTTATTGCAGATTATAATACTTATAATCAAGCAGTGAAAATTAAAAAGTCACAATATACCCTACATTCAGAACATCTACTATTGTCTGTTTAGCTTCCGGGTCTTTCTTGTTGTGTGTAGGGCCTCAGAAATTCTACTGATTGGAATAAATGTACGTTATATAGAATATCTGCAAGTAAAAAAACAAGCTATTAAAAGATTTGATGTTGCTGAAGACAAAGTCAACATGGAACTGGGCTGTTTACTCTTTTTTTCTTTTTTTTTCTTTTTTTTTATTTCCCTAAAATAAAATTGACTGTGTATTTTCCCCCCTCACAAGGTGCTTTATCAGGTCTGAATTGTTGCATAATTATTAGAGGAGAGATAAAAAAAAAATTATAAAATCGGCACTGAGACCTTTTTATTATTATTATTATTATTATTATTATTATTATTATGACCATCAATATTGTTAATATGATATCTATGGAATTATTATTTATTCTTTTCATATGCATTCGAAGTTGAATGAGCTCATAACTAATATTTGTTGTAACAGTGAAAGTTGTTTGCCAACAAATAAAATGATTGAATTGATATTTAGGAGATTTTCTTTGTGGGCATCTACATTTGATAATATTTAGCATTAATTGAGAAATGGCAAATATAAAGACGGGAATAGACCATAACCGCAACTTGAAAGTAAGGACTAAAAGTTATGTAAGACATAACACATTTGGGGGCACATTGTTATAAGAAAATAACAATGTGAGGTGTTGAAAGTAATTTGCCAATTATGGTATTTTATATATATATATATATATATATATATATATATATATATATATATTACATGAATAAATAAATATTAGAGTCACAAATTTTGCAGATTTTAAAATTTATTTTACTTTTTTTTCTAAAAATATTTTAAAACACATTTAATTATTAATTATTATTTTTGTTGGTCTTAGATCATGAAGACAGATTATCATACAAGTCTCTATAAAAGCTGTTTAAAACAAATATATTAGAAGCACAAATATAAACCTGTGATTTGGATGAGAGTTAGATTCATCAACAATTTAAATTTTAAGTTGTTAAAAACCAAATCCAACCAACTGTATATGTTTTGTTTAAATAATTTATGATAGAAAGGTGCTAATAGTGAAGAAGGATGTAAAAATATTTATTATTTGATGTAAAATTCAAGGATGATATTTGCAGAAGTAGAAGAGGTGATCTCCAGCAGTGTGTATTACTTAACAGGTGAGGGGTTTGCACAAGCCGGTTTCATTTCCCGTTGTCCCAATCTCTTTGTTTCCCTTATAATGTTACATGCCCATCCTAGCCTGGTTTGATTGTGCCTGCCAATTTGGATTTGTTTCCTTGCTATTATAGTAAGATGCTCTCATCTAGCAATTGCATCCTCCTCCGGTATCTCGAGTTCTCGCATCACATGACATGCTCATGTAAACTCATGCTGTATGTAATGTTAAGACATTAAGGTAACAACTTTGTGGTTGCCAAAACATCAGTTTCTTATATCCCATCCCATCAATCAGGAAAACTCCTGTCTCATTCCAAGTGTTCCTTGGAATAGACTCGTGGTCATTACCATTACTTTCTGACTAGGATAGAGTTAGTGAATATGAATGTATAAATGAAATTGCATGTATGAGGTAGATGAGAGAGAGAGAAATAATTGTATGCATTTATCCATATTTTTGAGCCTCTCTGAGAAGTTCAGACTAGGTCTCTCTCCTCAGTTCCTCTGTTGCTTATATGTATTCAATCAAGGAAACCGTTTGGCCCCACCCACTCATCTTAATTGACAGGTGACAAATCCATGCCAAAAAGCACTATGCATTAGGGATTAAAAAAAGAAGAAGAAAGCTTTTAGATAGGGCCATTTGACGTGGACTTTTAAATAAGACTTTTAAATCTTTTTTTTTTATATTTGCTTGATTAAACAAGTAAAATGAAATTATACGATAAATAATCACAAGCCACTTGACTTGACTTGACACTTGACACTTGACACTAAGGCATTAAAAACATTTTTATTTCAGCAATTGTCTCTTTATTTCTTATGATTATTTATTGCATAATTTCATTTTACTTGTTTAATCAAGCAAATATAAAAAAAACATTAATTATGTTTAAATAATATTAATTGATTACATTGTTATCTTTTTTTAAATATGCTGCATTAAACATGCTGCATATTGCTGCACATTTTATTCTGTATTAGACTTTAGAAGAAATGATTACAAAATGCTAGGTAGCATAGTAGGTAAAATTGTTCAAAACAAATTATAAGCACAAACAAGCAAAAAGGTCTGGGAATCATGATCAGAGAATGATAACATTAACCACGAGCTGCTTTCATGTTGTAAAAAATCTGTTCTTTTAACCACTTCATGTCCATGTGGTGTGTTTGCCCATTTAAATCAGGCCCTTAATGAATAACACATATTTAGCTGGGCCAGTAAACATGCTGTAATTACAAAGTATTGATTACCATGTTTCATCATGCAAACACACACATACAGTCTGCAAACACAGAAATGTATGTGTGGGTATGCACGTGTTTCTGAGAATACTCTGGACAAAATGTTTCTGCGTTCATGAATATGTAACAGTAGTTTTGACAGGCATTTGAGTCTTTTGAGATGATTTTTTTTATTCTTCCAAGAGGAGTATGGAGCTACACTGTGTTCTCCTGAGGTCCAGCCAGCCTTTGACTTGTGAGTTCGTGCGTGTGGGTTTTGTATGCACCACGATGGCATATTTTGAAGAGTTTGAAGGCTTTTGAGACGCGAGTCATTTCACAATCTGCCTCCCATATCCATACAGAATAAAGGGCATCATCTTTAGAGGGAAAAAAACAGGAGCCTAGTCGATTGTGGAAGAGAATAAATTGTGCATGTGCTGGAATGGAAACTCTGTTGGGGCCAGTGTTAGTCATAATTACTAGATGTGATTACATTTTGTAATAGATGTGACCAAGCTTTAAGAAACATCACATTCATGCTTTCTTATTCAGAGCCAGAAGCCCTCTGATCTTGTTTCAAAATACTCTCCACTATAATTTTATTTACAAAAATTGTACATTTTGCTTACTTATTTTGTTTACGATTTTAATTCTGTTTACTTAATTCCAGAACATTCCAGTTACTGCAGCTTAATCTGATAACATTGAAATATTATGGGTCCCTAAATGCTCCTCAATTGCTGGGTCTAATTTACTCTCACCCTGTGCATAATAACAGTCTACCAGTTCATTTCTGTTATCTAAGGGCCCTCATATTCACAAGAGAGAAAGGATGGATGGATGGATGGATGGATGGATGGATGGATGAATGGATGGATGGATGGATGGATGGATGGATGGATGGATGTACAAATGAAAACATTATGAATTAACCTCAACGTTAATTAAATGTTTAAATGATATTGCTCAGAATATAGGTTTTATAATCGATTAGTGGTCTATATAAAATTCTCAAACATTGTCCTCTAACCAAAGGAGAGATGAAGCATACAATAGATTTGAAGCTTGATAAGGTTATTAGAGCTTATTAAATGGCTTCATAAACAAACAGGGAGATTTAATCCTGCTTATCTTTAGCCATTGAGCAAAAAAGATAAGAAAGATCGAGTTTGTTCTTCATACCTGTGCTTTTTGATAAGCTCCACTGGGTAATATATATATATATAAACAAACAAACAAACAAACAAACAAATAAATAAATAAATGACCATTTTTATTTCAAATATAAATAAATATATTTAAAAAAGGCTAAATTAAAACCTTTAAAAAAAAAACACATTTATTCAATGACGTCCCTTCTTTCCTTGAGAAATAAATTATTTTTATTCATTAAACATTTGATTTACTGATGCGCCATGTCTCAAATCAAGCATAAAAATCTGCCATGGTGCACACATCCAGCAATTAAAACCGTCCGTGTGGAAACATAGCAAAAGTTCCTTTGGTGTCCTGATGTTTTAAAACACCATAATTACTTTAAAACATTTACAAGAGTATTTTACGAACTGCCTTGTCATCTAAAAATGTAAACAGGGTTGTCTGTTTGAGCAACTGGCTCAGTGCAAAGAAAGAGAAGTAATGGGAACCTGTGGTTTTTCTATGTTCTTTTTTCTGTGTTTAATAGACATGAACACGTTCTTTGAAAAACATGTTTGTCTTCATGTTTAGGGTGGTTTCAGTAATAATAAACATGCATTTAAATAAAGCATCCAAATTTGTCCATGACCATGTGGATTATACTATTAAAAAACTGATAATTATTAACTCGAGGTACATTCTGAACAGAAAAAGAAAAAATGCACAATTAAGCTGCGATTAATCACGAGTTAACTCATGACAATCATGCAATTAATCGAGATTAAAATATTTCAAGCAATTAACAGCCTTAATATATATATATATATATATATACACACACACACACAAATAAATGTCATACCAATTGGTTGACTGAATTACAGCTATTGACTGATGGCCTCTGTGTAATTGTAAAGTTGTTAGGAATGAGAGAAGAATTGTTTAATGTTCCTAATGATTCAAACCAAACTGTTTCATACCAAGTCATTTAAGTCAAATTTCAAACCCCCCAAAAAAAGTGATAACAAAAGCAACAGGGGGAAAAATGTGTAACAATTTTTTTACACATTTTTAAAAGCAATTTTTTAAAAGCAACAGGGGGAAAAATGTGAAGAAGTGCAATTGGTAAAGTCTCCATTATATAAAGTCAAGTATTCTGGACATGTCTTTTAAAAAATGTAACTTTTTATGCTTTTGCTTTGTTGCTTGCCAGAAAAAAAAAGTGATGTTGTGCACGTACATAGAAAATAGAGCTGTCACCTGTCCTGTTGGCACTTGCTTGTCTGAGCATAGGGTAAAACATCCCATCATTAAGGCTTACTAAGAAATTTGGAAACCGGGCATTCAGAAAGCTCATAGTGGAATTAATATATTTTTGAGTGGTCTCCTCAATTGCAAGCCATAATAATTGGCTGGCTGTAAACTAGGCAGTATAGCTGTCAGACTTGATGTTTTTGACATCGAAACTATGTAGGTTGGGCTGTATTCCACATCCAGTGGAAGGTGCAGTTTGTCTTTAGATTATTACTGCTAAAACATTGGCTTTGCCAATAATAACACAATGACTGGGGAGATACCTAAATCTAATAACAGGGTTATAATCTTTATCCTAGAATAGAAATAACCATTACACACTTATTTTCACGTGTGTTTTTGAACCCAGAGAAAACCCATGGGGACATGGTAAGAACATGCAAAATGGACAGCAACCCAAACCCAGGACCCTGGAGCTGAAGCAATCTTTCTGCCTTTTCTGGTATTTAAAATGGATTTAACTTTTTTTTTTGATAAAGCACTTGTAATATAGAAGCCTTGTTTGCAAACTAGTTAGTATACAGCTTCTGTCTCCAGCTCAATGCAACCAGACATGATATCCTCTTGTACTTTAGAATATTTACCTTCCAGGAGAAAAGAGTAAATATGGAATGGTGTCATTCTTGTTAAGAAATGTAAATATCTCTGTGTTTTTGTACCAAACAAAATTTGTGCTAGACATTGTTGCAGTATGTGCAAAAGAACCTGTCAATCTTCTGATTGAATCTTTTTCACCTGTCTATTAGACTGGTAAGAGTGCAGGGAGTGGAGATTTACAGTGCAGTACTTGCAAAAAACTGTCTACAAGAGAAGTCGATCTAACTCCCTTGTAAACAATCCGTTCTGATGAAACACTTGTATAGTTCTTCAGCTCTCTCTATTGCAGTGTATGTTGTTATGCTGTGATCTTGACATACTGGTAATACTGTGATTCTGCTGTTGAACAGCCAACCTAGTTTAAGCAGTGAATCTGGGAGACTAGTACAGAAATATATGTAAATCTCTATTTTAGTTCCATACTGAATAGGCTTTGAGTGGCATCATTCTTGATCGAAGTCCAGGAAGTTGGCACAAAACTTTCTTGTTAAGGCAGTAAATGGCTGATCTGAGCAAGCTATCAATACACAATGGTCTGGGGGAAGGTGATTTTGCACAGCCTGTGAGGGATGTGCTCAGCAGGAGCAGGCTAAATTTTGTCCCTGGACACATGGTACAGTGCATAATTTAGGCTGGATGGGTCATTCCCTGGTGTCATCATATTGTTGCAACAGCATTAGCTTTAGCTTTTCTTTTGAACCAAAAAAAAACCTGTGGAAATGAAAGGTGAAAAAAGTCTTGAGAGGATTTAAGCACAATTTCAGTTTAATACAGGGAATGAATAGTGTCTCCACAAAACAGTGCTTTCATTCCTCAATGCTGCTTTAATGAGTTCCTGATTACCTGTACAGTCATTTGTCACAGCGGGTGTCATTTTCCATGCATACAGCACACAGGGGGCGAATTTAATCCCCCGTTTATCATAGTGGTTAGGTTCCAAAACGCGAGCGATAAACGAAAAACCGCGATAAACAGACGCCACCCAAATAAATGCTATTTTATTTATAAAATACTGTATTAACATTTTACTTCATTTAACAATTACTAATTATATTTTTATTAATAAATTTCATTATTTTAACATAAAACTCCATAAAAAAAATTCCCTGTAAGTTTTTTGGTCTATCTTTGGAGACCGGGAAAATCAGCACAACAAATTAGTTATGTGGCAAATGCAAAACCGGAGACGTGAGATTCGAACCGCGATAAAGTGGGGAATTACTGTACTATAATGTTATAAAAGTACAGCTCCAGTGTTTTTCTGGATTTACCCTTAAGCAGTGATGTGAAAAAGACAAAGTTTAAGCCTTGAATAGAACATGGTCAAATTTGGCATACTCAGGAAACTCTTAAGAATCTTTCACAGGGCAAAGGTAGGGATAATTTCTTTACTTATTATTGAGGCAGAGAGAAGTAATACTGATGAACCCTGTTGTAAAAGTCACACTGATGTTTGTTTAATTTAAATAAATGATGAAACTTAAAATATTGTTTGTGTCCTGGAGGCCCTGGATATGCTCAGATACTTGCAGCGAAATGGTCTGGCCCAAACAAATGTAAGGAAAGCTGTCCATTTGTTCATTTTAGCAGAATGAGCCTAGAGGGATATGCAAGGCAGATATGGCAGGTCTTGTTATAGTAGCCGCCTGCCACTCAACCTGCCATTAAACCCAACACAGCACCACTCCTGTAATTCAACGTGTCACCTCACCTGGTACAGTCTTTGATAGCCGCCGGTGGCTAAAGTGACCAGACACTTTTTTAGCTCTCTTTATCAGTCCCAGACCCAGCAAACTGTGTTCCCACAAAAGAGAAAACTCTCTTTGAGAATGCTTCATATGGTGGATATGAGGTCACAACACAAACAACTGTATTGTAGACATTAAATTATTATTCCTACAGTAATCCAGTCACATAGGATAACTTAAAACTAGACAAAAAATACAATATGTTATGTAGAATTCAGCCATGGCAGATTGAATCACAAAACTTGTAATGTACCTGTAAGACCTTCTAATGTAGCAGAGTAATGGGTATCGTAATGTACCATAACTGAATGCAGGCCTCTGTTATCTTCAAGGGCAGAGTAAGCAAAGTTTTTTTTCTGCAAAAGGATGTAGTTGACGAAGTAAAAGCATGGCAATTCCGGTAGTGAATGTCGCTTTCTTTTTTTAATAGCCTGGGTTTCAGGCATCGATGGCTTACTGCACAGACATGAATACCCCTGACAATAAGTTTATTGTCCTATTTTGAGTGGTAAAGCAGACCAGTACAGCAAAATGTTTATAAATCTTTGGGGCAGTTAACTTTTTTGGGGGGCTTTCGGCATTTGCCCTTGAATGCACTTGACGGTTTCTTCTGAAACGATTACTCTGACCATAGTAGAGGTCATTTTTCACACTGTATGTCCTCAACAAAACTTCATGAATTGGGGCTGGAGGGGAAGTCCCTGGCTTTTTAACAAATTAGACTAAGTGTGATTGGAACAAACTGTATTGAAACAAATGTATGACTTGCCTGTGTATTTACAGGGTCTACAAATTCTGGCCTTTGCAGTTTGGTCTTGCCAGTGCCCTCCACGGTTCCCATCAAAACGACTTTTTTTGTGATTGACAGGTTAAAGAGGGTATGTTATTTCTCTCAGACAGCATGATCAGTTTTGCTCCCATTTTTCCTGACAGAAAAATGACTGTGGCATCATCAGGATGTGAATCTGCAACCAATGAGGTGAACTTTTTTGTTGTATAAATGAGGAACATATTACAATCCTTACATGCAGTGTAACCCTTTAGCAGTAAGAACTTTGTGTCTATAATCGAGCTACCTTAAATAGGGTTACTCCATGACTTTGCAAAAAAATTAATAAATTAAAAAACCCTATTCAAAACGTTGGAAAACCTCAAGGTTTGTGTGTGAAAACCTCAATGTCTCAAGGCAGACATTTAATGTACATCCTGTGACCCATGAAACTGCCCTTCCAGTCAGGGGGGCTATTTAATGGCACTCACCAGTGGTGTAGCCTGGAAGTAAACAGCATAAATGGAGAGTGAACTAGTAATTTCCATATGATCACCAAAAAATAGGGCTATTGCAACACAGGGTTTAGTAGAATATATATTTGGTTTAAAAGAGGAGGTACACCTTGAGAGACTTGTAATAGTTTCTCAGTGGTAGAAAATCTATTGGAATTATTTTCACCCAGGTGCTTTCCTTGATTAAGTTCACCAATTGTGTTGAATTCTTTCATAACAAGAGATACTTAGCAGGGTGGTTAGAGTCTACATGTGGAAGAGATTATTAAGAATGTTTCTACAAGTTCTAGTCCATGATGTACATTCCTAATCATAAATTCATAGCTTTGGACTTCAGGCACAGACAGGCAGTGTCCAGAGATAATCAAGAAGTGTGATAAATAGCAACAGGTAAAATAGTTAATAAATTCTTTATTTTAACTATATGCTACATTAAGAGAGTTTATAAAAATAATTTCCATATTGATTTATAAATGCGGCTTTTCGGTTGAGTCAGGAGAAGGAATAGCACACTGAAATCTGTTACTAATTGTCCATTAAACTTGCATTTTTATTGTGCTGCTTTATCATATCTATTTTAATTCAAGTCTGAGGAATTAAATACAATTTTAGACATATTTGCATGCAAAGTGACAAGATTTGTCTCTTCTTAAACTTTTATAACTATGACCATGAACACAATTTGTGCTCACTGTGTGAAATTCATCTTTTATTCTAAATTCTAAAAAGAATGTGTTAATTAAGTCTTATATATGGTCTCATATTAGACAGGAAAAGACCATGCACTTGCAAGCTTGACCTTAAAGGAAAATTTCACCACTTGCATATTAACTTTTATAATTAACCTGTTATCTTCAGCAGTGTCCCAAAAAAATCATTGTTTTATAATGAAATTCTGAGTTGACATTTAAGTTTAAGATTCTTTTATTGGCATGTTGGGCTATTTTCACTTTGTTAATGGTTTCCTTCATCACACAGTATCGCTATTGCACTTTAGTCCTTTAGCCATTTACACTGTGCAGCTCAATGCTTCCAAAGCTTACATTTTCATCCCAACACCATAATGTTTATCATCTTACAAATCCCTGACTAACCAAAAGTCTATCATTTGCACCAGAATTGTTTGCTACATTTGTATGAAATCATTAAAATGATATTGAACATCTGAAAAGTGGTAAATCAGGGAAAAAACTAACCTACAGAAACCTGCATTTTACATGGGAAGTGGTAGCTCAGTAGTTAAGCTGGCCTTCTGATTGAAAGGTTGTTTGAACACATTGGCATTTTCACGTCCTTTGATTGGATAGTCCTTTGCTAGTCAGAGCCATCAAAATGCCTCAAATTTCATGGTTCCCCAGGGTCATTTTGTTATTAAATTGATTATTGACGTTTCTTCTAAAGATAATGTATGCTGTGGCTGTGGTTACAGTGAAAGGAGACTTGTTAAATTTTGTTCATTCTTTTCTTGCATTAATAATGCAATTATTGACACAGGTAGGACACCACTGAAGGCCTAGGGGTGAAATGCACTGCTACTGATTGTTATATCAGGTTGCAACATAAAAGAAATTGAAAAAAATAGTACGGGGTCTAAATACTTTCCTAATAGTGTATAATTCCTTATTACCAATTTAATAAGTGACATTTAAAGAACACATTGAAAAAGCCAAAACATTCTCACACACTTGGCTCACCATCAGCATGTGTGTCATTTCTATCATAGAAATTATGCAACAATTATAAAATGATCAGGTCACTGCCGTTACTGCAATTACTATAATTATAGTAACAATATTTGTGTCAGTTCTTTTATCTAGTAGATAATTAGATATATAGAAATATATAGAAATAGATATTTGTGGTGCTGCATAATTATGCACAGGTCCTTTATTGGTTAAAAAAGTAGACAATAGACACCAAGAACTTACAAGTTTTTTATTTACAAGTTATTATTATTATTATTATTATTATTATTATTATTATTATTATTATTATTATTATTATTGTGGTACACAGAATTACACATTATTATTATTATTATTATTATTATTATTATTATTATTATTATTATTATTTTACATATGACTGCTTAAGCCACCCCAATGCTAAAATTAAGGAAATGAAAATGCTGTTTCTTTATTAAATATTTCCACCTTTTGTTTTATTTGCACCTTATTTCATCAATCTTATATAATCAGAAGAAAATGAATGAGGGTTTTTAATTCAGGAAAAGTGGGCGATGGACAGAGCCTACACTCCTCCTTGGTGATGTTCCCATTATTAAACTTCATCAAACTCAAAATTTTCATTCTCTTTAGGATTTAGGAAGTGCTGGGTTGCCATGGAGACGGAAACGGCAGGATATCACATTGCAGGCAGAGTTATAACAGTACTGAGACTGATGCCAACAGGGCTTATTATTGTGTGTGTGTGTGTGTGTGTGTGTGTGTGTGTGTGTGTGTGTGTGTGTGTGTGTGTGTGTGTGTGTGTGTGTGTGTGTGTGCATATGTGTATGTGTATGTGTATGACAGTGGCTAATTTATTTATTTTTTCCTAGAAAAGTTAAAAGGTAAAACATAGATTGAATTTACTAACAGAAAACATTGCAGTAGGTATGCTTATACCTTGTGGGAACATCTGACTGGTTCCCATGTTTCTTCCCAAATAGAAATGTCAAATTGTTTCAATTTGGTTTCTGAACTTTAGTGAAGTAAAACACAAATTATCAAAATTAATAATCATATATGTCAATGAAAAGGTCATTTTTAAGATATCATTGTCAGAAAAGCGTGTGTATGTGTGTGTAAGAGAAAGAGAGGAAAGAAAGAGATTGTACTAAAATGCCACCTTTTAATTTCTCTTTTCCTCTTCATTTGCTTTCTTTTCCATCCTCATCCCTCTTTTTTTTCTTGACACCCCTCCCCAGGTCTCTTCCTCTCTTTCTATCTCTCCACCTTTCTTGGCCTGTGAATTGTTGACACATTTTGTGTGGATCTGCTCACACAAGAGCTCATCTGACTTTTAGATGTAATTTAAAAGCCATTGAGATGTATAAGATGGAACATGAGTCGTTCATTTACTCTTTACTAACACACAAGACAGAGAGAGAGAGAGAGAGAGAGAGAGAGAGAGAGAGAGAGAGAGAGAGAGAGAGAGACTATTCTTATGTCTATTCTTTCAAAGGGCAGGTTTAGGTAGAGCAAAATGACATGTAAATATATGGAAATATATATATATATATATACAAATAACATTTCTCTACCATGAATTCTAAGATGAGTAATGATCTAACATAGATGCTACGTACATTCATTATACAAAATATTTAACAACTTTTTCAAGCCTCTACCTGTTCTAAGATATCTTTAAAACACCTTTAATATGTAATTCTTTATTCAGAAATACACTTACTATAGCTTTAATGCAGTAACTTTTGTTTCAGTGTTGAAGCTCTCTTTTATTACATTTTCTTAGCATACAGTGGTTATACTTCTACAGTGGGTGATATATTAACGTTACAAAATTTGCATATGTGCGTCAACGCCTTTAGGCAGCACAAAATATGAAAATTTGTCGCATGCCATTTAACGTCTATGTTCCTCTTCACTCTCTTTTTACTCGTCTTTATCTTTTCCCTGCAATCGATAATTTTTTTTTTTACTGCTGTCATAGTGATTGCAGCTTAACTATTCCCAACCTTACAATTTCTAAAAAGAGAATCCTATTTTCTGATCTCTGGAATTTTTCAGATATTTTGTGATGATATAAGGAGGAAATATGAAATAGTGGTATGTATTGGTAATGTAATGGTGTACACTATATATAGTACATACAAGTGCACACCTGATTAAAAAAGTGGAACATCCCATTCCACATTTAATCTCCATTTGCTTACATAGGAAGATGTTCCACTAGATTTTGGAGTGTGCTTGTAGAGATTTGTGCTCATTCAGCCACAAGGGTGTTATTAAAGTCAGGGGATGCAGGTAAGCATTCCATTTCATCCCCAAAGGTGTTCAATAGAGTTGAGGTCAGAGCTCTATAGCAGGCCACTCAAGATTTTCCACTCCAACCCATGTAAACTATATCTATATCCTTGGCTTTTTGTAAAGGGGCATTGTTATGCTGGAACAGGTTTGGATGTCCAAGTTCAAATGAAGGGAATATTAAATGCTACCACATCCAAATACATCCTATACAATTGTGTGCCTCAAACCTTTTTGAAACAATTCGGGGAAGAACTCCATACTGTATGACTGGAAAAGTCAGGTAGTCAGAATATGTTAAAGTATACTATATTTTTAAAAAACAGTTTATACACAATCTGTAAGCTCACAGAACCTAGCATAAACTAACACAACACCTGTTTTCCCCTCATACTCCATCTGTCCCATGTCAGTGACCCACTAAAGCCCAGCAGAAATTAAACCTGATGTGGTTTTCTGCTTTTGTAGCACAGCCAACTCATGATTTAAAATGTGCTTTCTGAGATGCTTTTCTGCTCACCACAGGTGCGAAGATTGGTCAAGTTATTTGAGTTACCGTAGCCTTCTAAGCTTAAACCAGTCTTGTCATTATCTCATCAATGAGGCATTTCCTGCCACTAAAATATCACTAGCATAAATAGATTTTTTGCACCATTCTGTGTAAATGTTGTCTGTAAAACTGTGTGGAAATCTCAGAAGTTTCAGCATTTCTCTACTATGCAAATCAGCCCATCTGACAAAAACAACCATGCCACAAAGTCACTCTAGTTACTTTTTTCTCCATTTCTTTTTGTGATGAGTGTATGTATATTTTATACACCAATCATCTATTACATAAATAAACCTGACTAATATTGTGTAGATCCCTGTTGTGCATTAAGGCATGGACAACAAAAGTCCTCTAAAGGTGTGCTGTGGTACAAAATATGAAAGTTTTATGAAAACCTGCAAGACATTATCAAATCATGTAACAAATTTGTCCCACACATCCCTCATGCTTGATATTATTGCGATCTGGAGATTTTGAACACCTTGAATTCAACACCTTGAACTCTTTCTCATGCTCCACTGGTATTAGGAAATACAACAGCTCTGAAAGTGTATAATTTATATGCATCAATGCTTAGGAAATTAGCATCAACACGAATCCAATCCAGGATCCAAGGTTTCCCAGCAAAACATTGAACAGTACATATATACATAACATTGAGGCACAAAAAGGATTCAATTCCCAAGTGAATTATGGGAAGAACACTATTGTTATTTTTGTTTTAGACATGAAAAGAGTCTGCAGCTATCTCAAGCCCACTCACTATGAGTCACTCACACACACACACACACACACACACACACACACACACACACACACACACACACACACACACACACACACACACAAACACACACACACACACACACACACATATAGACAAAAACTAAATTCTACACATTGACCCGTGTGTGCCATCTCTAAGGAATGCGGATTTAACCTCTAAACTAAGAGGTGGTTCTTATCATCCTGGTCTAGTTTCCATGGAGATTGATCTTTAACCTGTTGGCAGCTGGTTGGCAGACATAGTCTTGAGGGGTTGAAGGTCACGTTGTGTGGTGATGTGCTGTGATTAAAAATAATCAGGGGATCAAAGGAAATTATGAATGAAGTCTGTAGGGTGAATACAGCGTGTCAAGGAATATCAAATTCAAACTCCATTATATTTATCAAGATTATTTATACCAAGTTATTTGTGTGTGTGTGTGTGTGTGTGTGTGTGTGTGTGTGTGTGTGTGTGTGTGTGTGTGTGTGTGTGTTACTTTTACTTAGTAAGTAATATATGACTGGTTTTAGTGATCAGGTTTCAACACAGGCATGTGATTGGTCAGGGCTACATATACCTCACTGACATCTTCATGGTGACATCATCACAGAGGAGAAGATACTGATGATTCATACACAACATGAACTTCCTCACTCATAATTCAAACTTTAGCTAAGCTCACACACACACACACACACACACACACACACACACACACACACACACACACACACACACACACACACAGAGCTTCAAATGCTCATACACATGCTGTTCATCTTGACTGCAAGACTGTGTGTGTGTGTGTGTGTGTGTGTGTGTGTGTGTGTGTGTGTGTGTGTGTGTGTGTGTGTGTGTGTGTGTGTGTGTGTGCTGAATGAGGAAGAAAGTTTGATATTGCTAGATGCGAACCAGCAGGTGTCTAGCAAAACAGGGAGAATAAAAGAGACGGGGAGCTATTTTTAAACCCTCCAGTTCTAAGCATCTGTTTCCTGTATTTCAATAAAATGGCTCGCTGTGTGTCACTGTTTTTCTTTCCCTTTTTCCCTCCTCTCTCTCTCTCTCTCTCTCTCTCTCTCTCTCTCTCTCTCTCTCTCTCTCTCTCTGTATGTTTGTGCATGTGTGTTTAATTTACAAAGAAGGTATATTGTATATTTTACATTCTGTATACAGAGAATGTCACTTTGTACACAGTATCTGTGTATGACTTTATGTGTGAGCATTGACTTTAGATACATTTCAGTGCTTTTCACTTCTAACACTACAGAAGTGTATTGGGAGAAACACTTGTTCACACACTCGCACTGTTTCCTCAGCAGGGCTTTTGGAGGTCACAGACTCACTGGGTGGTGCGTCTCACACACACACACACACACACACACACACACACACACACACACACACACACACACACACGCACATACTCATCCATGTGGGCTTCCTGCTGCTAGGGGATAACCATGGTGATGGTGTGAATTCGATTAGATGAGATCAAACTGTCACCTTCTCCTTCATGGAAATTCATCTGCTTTACTAAGGATTTACTCTGATACGCTGTGATGTCCAGACTGTCAATTATACTGCTACCACAAATACATTCTTATGCCTTATGGTAAATATGCCTATTACACTGTTGCATGACCATAGTTTTATATATAGTAACTGCAAAATCTTGGGTTAGATTTTTTAGATAAACACTTAAAACACTATTTAACATGTAGTGTAATAAATGGTGCTGTCACATTCATGCATCAGACCTGCATCATACTACATTATATAAAGCAATGCTGCTAATTACCTGACAAAGGGTATGATATTGGATACATGAAACCTTCAAGAGCATATTACTTTTATAATTTTTTTTATTTATTATTATTCTTAGTATTAGTGGTTGAAGTAGTAACCGTATTAGTAGTAGAAGTAGTAGGATTGGTATTAACATTAGTAGGAGTAGCATTAATGGTAAAATTAGTATTAGCATTAGCATTAACATTAGTAGTAGCATTAGTATTATATTAGGATTAGTAGTATTAGAAGTAGTAGTAATAGTGTTAGAAGTAGTAGCATTAATGGTAGAAGTAGTATTAGTATTACCATTAGTAGTAAGTAGTATTGGTAGTACTAATATTAGCATTATTTTTAGTAGTAGTAGCAAAGGTCTTAGAATTTGCATTAGCTTTAGCATTAAAAGTAGTAGCATTGGTATTAACATTAGCATTAACATTAAAATTAGTATTATTAGTAGTAGTATTAGTATTAGTAGAAGCATTGGTGTTATATATAGTACTAGTAGTAGAAGTTAGTAGTAGAGCTACATCTTAAATAAGATGTTGATGGCTCATTGCTTTATTTCTGTGCTGTTAGGAATGTTACATCACATAAATAAATCCATGAGACATCTACATCCTATTAAAGAGGCTCACACATCAGCTAAAACAAGCAGGAATGGAAGTTTTGATTCGAGTTCAGTCCGTAAGTAATTACACAGTAACACAGATTTTGTAGTTTTGCCTCTGTGTTCCACCACAATGGATTTCAAATAAATCAGTAAAGATTTATACTTTCAGCTTTAGTTCAGAGGGTTGAACAGAAACTGTTTAGGAATTAAAGCTATTTATTTTTACACAGTCACAGGCTGGAAAATAATTGTTCAATTGACTGATAAGCAGTATAATGTAGTTTGCCCTTTTGTACATTTTTTTTTTTTTTTTTTTTTTTTTAACATAAAACATAAACGTTTTGGTGTTAAGTGTTGATTTTGGTATTTGGTAGCTGTTCACAAAAAACACTTACTATAGAGTCCAAAGATGCAAGTAAAGAAAGCCATCACTGGCCTGAAAACGAACAGACTTATAACAGACTGGAGTGACTAAAGCAGACCAGTGTAGATTTATTCATTGATAGAGTCTCAAAGCACTTTTCTACGTCATTCTGGTCAAGGGTGTCTGCTAAATGCCGCAAATGAAAATGTAGTTAAGATAACTCAGAAGTAAGAGGAAATAAAAAAAAGTAGAGAGACAGAAAGGAAGTGCTTATGATCCAACTTCATAGCATCATCTCTCAAACATGGAGGCAATTATAGCAACTGGCTCACTTGTGTTTTTTTATGATGTGACTGCTGATGGAAGTAGTGGGATAAATTCCAAAGCATTTAGAGCTATACATTCTGCTCAGATTGAGTCAAATGCTGACTGATGTACATTTCACTGTACAGATGCATAATGACCCAAAACATGCCTCAAAAGTAACCCAAGAGTTTCTGAAGGTAAAGAAATTGTCCAAATCAGTCACCTGACCTTAACCAAAGTAATTATGCTTTTACAGTGTTGTGGTTGTGGTACACACCATAAAAAATTCCTTCACCAACTTTAACATTCTGATCATTTCATATAAAAAAAAAAAAATGAAACAGAAAGAAATACCTACCTCATCACAATAACGTGTTTTTTTTTACATTTATATAACAATACCGTAGGGTCCTTACAAATAGTATTATTGAGGACTTGAAAACACAACACTGCCCTCAAGTGCAACACAAATGTATTGCCTCCTTTGTATGAGACTCTGGACCGGAGATATAATAATTTGGAAATGTACCACATAATAATGCGAGACAAGTTAGTACATTAATCACAATAACTGGGGAAAAAACATCTGCGTCGAACATTTGTCCAAGTATTTTCTATGAAACAATAATGCGATATTGTAGTAAATCAATTCAGCCCGGATGTCATGGGTTGTAAAACATCACCAGAAGTTCCCACTGATAGAAGAAGTATTGTACCATCTATTATGATTAATAACCTATTGTACAATAAGGAACACACACACGTACGCACGCACGCACACACACACATATATATATATATATATATATATATATATAATATATATATATATATATATATATATATATACAGATTTTCCCCCCTAATTGTCCTGCAAAGGAAGACGTCACTCTATTAAACTATTCACCAGGATACACCCTGTCAGGGATCCACCAGCCACACCTTCACTTATCACTCCAAGCCACTCTCCCACTTACTAATCAGCTACACCTGGCACTCATCAGCTACCATGCTATATAACCCCCGTTCCTCCACCAGCTCATTGTCCGTTCTACAGCTTAGGCAATAGAACACTGTCGGACTACTCAAGCTACTCAGTGTTGTTTATATGGTTGGCTACGTTACTCTAGGTGGTTTTGTTTTTGCTTATGCCCGATCACAGCTCTTACCTGGTTTAGCAACCTGGGGTTTCCTTTTTGTGTTTTGCCCGTTCTTTTCACATTAAAAAGCCTTGTGGATTTCACTCCGGTTTCCGGCACGTTCTTTTGCCTGACAGAAGAACGGACCTTCACAAAACCGAAGGGCACCATAACACGGAAGGAAAGAAACAGCGTTACCTCAGCATGGAGGACCAGCCCGCTGCCGCGTCCGGGTTAGCGGAGGACCAGCCCGTTGCCACGTCCGAGTTCGTGAGGGAGCTCACCGCCGCGCTTCGAGAGGCTTTCCGGCCGGAAGCCGCACACCTAGCTCCTCCACCATCCGGCAGCCCGATGGCTCTCCCAGCGTCTTTTTCCGGAAATGCGGCGGAATGTCATGGCTTCCTGCTCCAGGCGGCCATCTACATCGAGATGCGACCACAATGTTTTCCTAGCGAACGAGCAAAGGTCGCGTTTCTGATTTCGCTGCTCACTGGAAGAGTGCTAGCGTGGGCAAGAGCGCTCTGGAGCGCAGCGAGCCCGGCCCTGACGTCATATGCCGCGTTCACGAGTCATTTCACCGAGGTATTTAGCACCGCCCCCGGGGATACCTCAACCGCTGATCAGCTGCTCAACCTCCACCAGGGGATAGACAGCGTGTCGAGTTACAGCCTCCGCTTCCGCACTCTGGCGGCATCTGCTGGTTGGGATGAGAAGGCGCTGTTGGCTGTATATCGCAGAGGCCTAAATCAGGAGCTCCGGCTGGCGATGGCCACTTATGATGACTCTCTGGGGCTTGAGGCATTTATTCAGAGATCCATCCGAGTCTCTCAACACCTGGCAGCCTGCAAATCCCCGAGGTCGAACCAGCACAGGCTATGGCAGCGCCAACAACTCCAGAACCCGAACCCATGCAACTCGGGTCACAGCGGCTGTCTCGGCAAGAAAGGGAGCGCCGGTGGGCGGCTGGAGCTTGCCTCTACTGTGGAGAGAAAGGACATCGCGTGGCCCAATGTCCTGTGAGGCCTCCTCGTCGGACGGTGAGTACTGTCACGCTTTCTCCTGACATTACTCATCTGTCTACGCTCAGGGTCACCTTGGTAACCCCTGCTCTCTCTCTATCGGCTAACGCCCTAGTTGACTCAGGATCCGCGGGGAACTTCATCTCCCAGGCGTGTTTAGAACGCCTCCAGCTACGCCGGCAGAGGGGATCCCAGGAACTGGCCGTCCAGACCATCCAGGGACGACCATTAGGGAAGGGCAAGGTGAAGTACTGTGCTCCACTTATCGTCCTCCAAGTCGGAGTGCTACACCAAGAAGAGATTCAGCTTCTCGTACTGGAGGATTCGACAGTGGACGTAATCTTGGGTCGTCCCTGGTTAGCCAAGCACTCCCCTACTTGTTCCTGGGACCCGTGTGACATCTTGGAGTGGAGCCTCGCCTGCCGGCAGAAGTGTTTACGTCCACTCCCGACTCCCCTCCGGACCGTCTTAACCCTGGCAGCTACTCAAGTGGAAGGAGCTCCCCAACCCGCTCAGGTGGAGATCCCGCATGAATATCAGGCCTTCTCTGACATCTTTAGTGAGGAGGCCGCCACTCAGTTACCCCCACACCGGCCGTGGGACTGTGCCATTGATCTAAAGCCTGGAGCTAAACTACCAAAGGGCCGGGTCTACCCCTTGTCAGCCCCGGAACACCAAGCAATGGAGGGCTACATCCAACAGGCCCTCCGACAGGGCTTCATCACCCCGTCTTCCTCCCCGGCGGCCTCTAGCTTCTTCTTCGTGGCAAAGAAGGACGAGGGTTTGCGCCCTTGCATTGACTATAGGGGCCTTAATGCACAGATCGCCCCGCTTCCGTACCCGCTCCCCCTGGTCCCAGCGGCCTTGGAAGAACTACGTGAGGCTCGCATCTTTACCAAGCTGGATCTCCAAAGCGCGTACAACCTGGTGCGCATCCGCGAAGGGGACGAGTGGAAGACGGCGTTCATTACTCCCTCTGGTCACTATGAGTATCGGGTCATGCCGTATGGCCTTTCCATTGCTCCGGCGGTCTTCCAAAACTGTATGAACGAGGTGTTCCGTCCCTTCCTTCATCGGTTCGTAATCGTTTACATTGACGACATCCTGGTCTACTCCAGGACGCTGCACGAACACCACAAGCACGTCACCCAGGTCCTAGCCCGGCTGCGAGAACACCGACTATATCTCAACCTTCCCAAGTGTGAATTCCATCGCTTGGAAATACAGTTCCTTGGTTACAACATCAACGCAGCAGGCATCAGGATGGATGAGAGGAAGGTGATGGCCGTACGGGATTGGCCCGTTCCCACCTCAATCAAGGAACTCCAGAGGTTTCTGGGCTTCGCCAACTTCTACCGCCGGTTCATTGGAGGTTTCAACCTGGTTACCGCCTCTCTCACGTCTCTACTGCGAGGAAAAGCCAAGACCCTCTCCTGGACCCCAGAAGCACAAAAGGCCTTCGAGGAGCTACGCACAAGGTTCTGTACTGCTCCGCTTCTCCATCATCCTGACCCCCAGCTCCCATTTGTTGTCGAGGTGGACGCATCTTCCACGGGCGTAGGGGCCACCCTCTCCCAGCATTCAGGGAATCCCCCTCAACTCCATCCCTGCGCCTACTTCTCAAAAAAGCTGTCTCCAGCGGAACTGAATTACGACATCGGTAACCGGGAACTCCTAGCCATCAAACTGGCCTTGGAGGAGTGGAGACACTGGCTGGAGGGGGCTGTCCATCCTTTCATAGTCATCACGGATCACAAGAACCTTCAGTACCTCCGTGAGGCCAAGCGCCTAAATCCCCGTCAGGCACGGTGGGCTCTCTTTTTTACCCGGTTTAACTTCACCATCACCTATCGGCCAGGATCAAAGAACGGCAAGGCCGATGCTCTCTCCAGGGTGTATAGACCTGAGGAACCCACGAGCCTGGGCCTATCTTGCCTCCAACGATCGTTCTGAGCCCGATCATATGGGAGAACATCCGCAGGGCCACACGCGGAGAACCGACTCCCCCTGGTTGTCCCGAGGACCGGACCTTTGTTCCTCCAGTGTGTCGACAGGCCTTACTTAGAGCAGTCCACGAAGTCCCAGGGTCAGGGCACCCAGGCAGGAGGCAGACCCTGCGTCTGGTTCAGGGGCGATACTGGTGGCCAGGTATGAGCAACACAGTGGCCGAGTTCGTCCGAGGCTGCAACATCTGTGCCATCTCAAAAACTCCCCGACATCTACCAATGGGCAAACTCGTCCCCCTACCTACTCCACAAAGGCCGTGGTCTCATATCGGCATAGACTTTGTCACAGACCTGCCACGGTCAGAGGGTTTCACCTGCGTTCTCGTGGTCGTCGATCGGTTCTCCAAGGCCTGCCGCTTTGTCCCTCTCCGAGGCCTCCCCACAGCTCTGGAAACCGCGGAGGCGCTCTTCCATCACGTCTTCCGCAACTACGGCCTCCCTGAGGAGATAGTGTCTGACCGGGGCTCTCAGTTCACCTCACACGTCTGGAGGGCGTTTTTCCGACTACTGGGAGTCACCGTCAACCTGTCGTCCGGTTACCACCCCCAGTCTAACGGCCAGACCGAGCGGAAGATCCAAGAGCTGGGGAGGTACCTGAGGACATATTGCCATCAGGACCAGGAGGAGTGGAGCCGGTTCCTGCCCTGGGCGGAGTACGCACAGAACTCGTTGCGCCAAGACACCACAGGTCTCACCCCTTTTCAATGTGTGTT
Source organism: Silurus lanzhouensis (assembly GCA_039877035.1). NCBI lineage: Eukaryota > Metazoa > Chordata > Actinopteri > Siluriformes > Siluridae > Silurus > Silurus lanzhouensis. Next base: position 5,182,953 of record JBCEWE010000287.1, read on the forward strand.
GGGGTTCCAACCCCACTGTTTCCCTGGTCCGATGAGCCCTCCGATGTGCCCGCGGTGGACCACTGGTTCCGGGAGAGCGTCCGGACATGGGATGCTGCACACACTCAGCTGCGCAGGGCAGTGAGGGAAACCCAGCGACATGCGGATGCACGAAGGTCGGAAGCCCCCGCTTACAGGCCCGGAGACTGGGTCTGGCTATCCACCAGAGATCTCCGACTGCGGCTTCCCTGTCGGAAGTTGAGCCCCCGGTACATCGGGCCGTTCAGGATCGAGAGGCAGGTCAACGAGGCGGCATACCGTCTGGAACTCCCGCCACAATACCGGATACACCCCACCTTCCACGTGTCACTTCTCAAGCCACACCATCCACCGACAGCCCAACGCCCCAGTGAGGCAAGGCCCCCTCCGCCTGAAGTATTGGAACAACCCTCGGTCTATACGGTACGGGAGGTGCTGGACTCTCGTCGTCGGGGCAGGGTGCTGGAATATCTCGTGGACTGGGAGGGCTACGGCCCTGAGGAACGATCATGGGTGGCGAGGCAGAACATACTGGATCCAGCGCTCCTGGAGGAGTTCCACGCCGCTCATCCGCATCGGCCAGCGCCCCGGGGTCGGGGTCGACCCAGGCGCAGGGTTAGGGCGTCGGGAGCCGCCCCTGGGGGAGGGGGTACTGTCAGGGATCCACCAGCCACACCTTCACTTATCACTCCAAGCCACTCTCCCACATACTAATCAGCTACACCTGGCACTCATCAGCTTCCATGCTATATAACCCCCGTTCCTCCACCAGCTCATTGTCCGTTCTACAGCTTAGGCAATAGAACACTGTCGGACTACTCAAGCTACTCAGTGTTGTTTATATGGTTGGCTACGTTACTCTAGGTGGTTTTGTTTTTGCTTATGCCCGATCACAGCTCTTACCTGGTTTAGCAACCTGGGGTTTCCTTTTTGTGTTTTGCCCTGTTCTTTTCACATTAAAAAGCCTTGTGGATTTCACTCCGGTTTCCGGCACGTTCTTTTGCCTGACACACCTGCAGCCAAGAGTGTATATATACACACCCATAGACACACACACGCACACACACACACACACACACACACACACACACACACACACACACACACACACACACACACACACACTTTTGTTAGTCTAATAGACAGTCTTGGACACTGTAGGAAATTCACAGTCGTTTGGCCCACATATGGAATGACCCACATTTGTCTCAGTACATCATACATAGAAGACACAATGGCTTCCTCCCATTGTTAGATTAGATTAGATTAATTTAATAAAATTGTCATTAATGTCCCTTGTTCATAATGTACTAGATAAGTGCATCTTAATGTTGGGTGTATTTCTCCCAGGGAAGTTTCTACCAAATAACCAGTGATTTTATTATTTTAAATATATTCTTTTTATTATTATATTATTCAGAAAGATTATTTTCATATATAGAAAATAAGCAATAATTAATAGCACAATGCACCTAATTTAGTCTGTATAAGAACAGAAGCGTGTATGGTCGAAATTTAATGTATTAATTGACACATTTGAATAACATGCATAAAATAATCTGTACTGAGTGGGTCAAAGACATTTACTTTATATTTATACTAGAAATTTATACAAAGAAAGTTAAGAACCCCTAATCTATACAATATACACAATATGTTATTTTTAGGTTAAATGTTATGTCTTCTCAGGTGCAGTTTCGAAAGTTTATTATAATAATAATTTTAACAATGCTGTAGAGTGAGTATTCCAGACCTATGACATGCGAACATTAACATATTTTTTAAGCAACAAAAGCAAGTGTCATCCACTAGGATTAGCAGTGAGCATAAACCTTTGATTAGGATATGTGCTTATCAGTAATGGAGTGCAGTAAGAACACATGTAACATACAGTATCTCACAAAAGTGAGTGCACCCCTCACATTTAAGCAACCATTTTATTATATGTTTCTTAAGGGACAATACTATAGAAATGAAAATTGGATATATTTTAGAGTTGTCAATGTGCAGCTTGTATAGCAGTACAGATTTTCTGTACTCTAAAAATAACTCAACTGTAAAAGATTACTATTAAAAAACTGCCAACAAAAGTGGGTGCACCCTCAGTGAACATGTCAAAACTGTGTTCAAAGTGTGAATATTGTGTGTGAGCACTGTTGTTATCCAGCACTGCCTTAATCCTCCTGGGTATGGAATTCACCAGAGCTGCACAGGTTGTTGCTGGGATCCTCTTCCACTTCTTCATAATGTCATCACAGAGCTGCTGGATGTAAACACATGGCGCTTCTCCACCTTCGGCTTGATGATGCCTTACAGGTGGTCAATACGGTCTGGAGACATATTTGGCCACTCCATCACCTTCACCTTCAGCTTCCTCAGCAGTTGTCATCTTGGCGGTGTGTTTGTGGTCGTTTGTTATGATGGAAAACTGCCGTTCGGCCGAGTTTCTGGAGTCAAGGCATCATGTTCTGTTTCAGAATGTCACAGTACATGTTGGAATGGAATGTTTGCCTCAATGAACTGCAGCTCCCCAGTACCAGCAGCACTCATGCAGCCCCAGACAATGATGCTACCACCACCATGCTTGACTGACTGGAGGCAAGACAAAATTTTCTTCGTTCTCCTCACCAGGGTGTCACCACACATGCTGGACACCATCTGAGCCAAACAAGTTTATCTAAGTCTCATCAGACCGCAGAACATGGTTTCAGTAATTCATGCTCTTGGACAGGTTGTCTTCAGCAAACTGTTTGTGTGCTTTCTTGTAAACCAGCTTAAGAAGAGGCTTCCTTCTAGGAGGACAGCCATGCAAACCGACTTGTTGCAGTGTGTGGCGTATCTGAGCACTGACAAGAACCTTCCACTTCTGCAACCTCTGAAGTAAAGCTGCAGCACACATGCGTCTGTTTTCTGAAAACACACAAATATGCCTACACACTAGCATTAGGGAGTTTCTAGAACAGTTTTAAGGCATTTATTTAATCCAATTAATATTATTTGTATAGTGCTTTTAACAATGAAATTGTCTCAAAGCAGCTTTACACAGATATTATTCAACACTGTGATACTATCTATATACATCTATGTACTGTAGCAACAGATGCTGAGCAAATCATCCCACTTTTGCTTAACATCCATTAAAATAGTAGTACCAAATACAGATGACTCGTAAATCCATTAATAAAAGCTTTAGGATTCTATCCAGGCAGATGTCCAGGTGCTGCCTGGAAATCTATCTGACTTAGTAGTACATGTGTAGAACTAGTTTGATTTAGCACATATAATTAGTAGTAGTAGTAGTAGAGGAATAGTAGGAGATATCCTGTATAACTGTATATAAAATTCTGTGTTGTTTGTCTAGTAAATATATTATAGTAAAATGTTGGCAAATTGCTGTGATATAACAGGATTATAACATTGGGGTGTGCTGCTATAGTAATTTAATAAATTATGTAACTCCGTTCTGCATTACCTTTATCTTATTTTTTTCTTTACCTAAATACTTTGTTATTTTCTGCTGTATATTTTACAATTGTAATTGCTCAATCCTTCATACCTTGTTCTGTCAGCAAACGCTTCAATAACAATTGGTTGTACCTAAAATCAACTAAATATCTAATATTAAACTTTATGGTATGTATTAAATGCCTTTATTTTGCGAATTCAAAAAGATAATAAACTTTAAGGTGAAAGTAAATATTTTTGTGCTGCCACTTTTTATATGTTCATCGTTTTAACAGATAAAGAAAATATATTGTAAATTTTTCCAGACTCTGACTTAAGCAACTAAAGAAACACAGCAAAATAACTGCACTAGTCTGCAGTAGGCAAGCATTTGTTATTTACACCATGTTAATGGAACAATCCCAGGATTCCAGGAATACATTATCCATGGTCCCTGATATCCATAAAAGCACTGAACATTATTTAGCAAATCTACCTCTTCAAGGCTTCAATTTATATACACTCAGATGGTCACTTTCAAATGATGCACCATGTCTTGAAGTTTGTATTATCACATTTCGGTGTTGTCATTGCTTCACTTGCTAAGTATCATCTCCATCAAGTGTCCTGTGGATGAGGTGAAACGGGCTTTTCTCAGCATGACCATTCAATTTACATCAACTACACAACACAATCATGTCCTTTTGGGGACAAAATTCTTGCACACCATGCGGTTCTAAAGGCAAAAAAAGCACAACATGCCACTATTGTACCTAATACCTAAACTGGCAGCCAAGTGTGTGTGGCTATTCATCCAGAGGCTGTATTTTCGGCAGATATCGACCCTGTTAATGTGTATATCGATCCTGTTACCTTGCACATGGTTGATAGGAAAAGGGTTGACATTTGTAGCCTATTTGGGCCATTAGGCATGTGAGATTTTACAATTTTATTGGAATAATGTTAGTCTTGACTAACATTATTGTCTTTGCATGGTGTCAGTAATAAGCACCTTTGTTCATGAAAGGAACATCCAATATAAAAGCTTAACAAAATGAAATATATACAAAACCACTAAAAAATATACAAAAACCTGTGGTTAACCTTTCTAGTAAAGCTTATTATGACAGCAAAGGAGTTCTAGGTAGAGTGGTCAGGTATTTAAAAACCTTGGGTTAAAAAGTGTATTTCAATTCAATAAAAACTTTGTCTGTGTGACTCATTTTGCAATGTAATCTTCCTTACTAGTCAGTGGGGAAGTGTTAGCTCAGTGTTTAGATGTTAGACTTTTGATAAGAGGGATGTGAGTTAAAGTACACGTTTTATTTCCCATGTTACTTAGGCCAGGAGTGGCTGTGATTAAGTCTCAGGCAAACTGATTAGAAGGTAGTGAATTCAAGCCTTGGTGCTTTTTAACTTTGACAATCAGAGCAAGGGTCCGGTATTTATAAATTACATTTTCCTATATCATCAGTAAATGTTACCACATTAAAGCATATTTAAATTGGTATTTAAATGCAGTCCCTCATGTCTGTTTGATGGCCTGCATTTTCCACAGGGAAGCCAGACCTTTTCACTTGACTAGTGCATTGTCCTATAATTAGATATAAATCCCAATGTATTAAGGGTTTTTTATCCTTTTTATTCCAAACCTTAAAATTTCCTTGCTAGAATTTTTTTCCCTGGCACATGTTTTGTAACAAATGCAAATATAAATCCAAAAGAAAAAATGTGTCTACAATGTGAATTCAATCCAACAGGGAGTTTAATTTGACCATGAGGAAGATGGGTAATATAAAAACAATGATTTAATTTCCTGACTTGAGGTTGCTACAGGCTGACCTTTCCATTTATACTGCACCCTGTGAGAGAAGTCAGCAAAAATTATAAAGAACTGCATGACTAATTTGTTCAACAAATCTCGATATTAAATTAGCCTACAGTTTACTATGAGGTTGATGTACATGCAAACTTTACAGATTAATGCAACTGAGCAGTTAAGATTTAAGGGCCTTGCTCAAGCTCCCAGCCCTAGTGGTGCTGAGATTTGAACTCACAACCTTCTGATTAGAAGTCCAACAAGTCTAACATCTTAACCACTGAGCTATGCCTCCCCCAGCCGTCAACTAAAAAACTGTTTTATTCAATATACCTTAATAACAGAAATTAGACTTGCAACATAGATCAACAAGGCTATTTAGACATTGACAATTATTGGAGACCAACTCACACTAAACAAACACTGCACATAACACATGCACAGTTTACATTGCAACTGCTCTGTTTGCTAATTGGAAAAAATGTCAACACAACATGATTTGTTTAGCTTCTGCTTTGTTATCCCAACGTGGGGTATTGTGATTTAAACCTGTCAGTGTTTTAAGACAGCACTCTTTCTCTTTAATGATTTATATTTTCACACTCTCTGTGTCTCTCGCTGTGGAGTTTCCTTTAAGCAACTCCCCCGTAAATAATTGACAGACGTTTAGCTGGATAACACAGCTGTCAATCAGTAACCGCAAAAGAAATATCAGTTTGTCTAAATTTAAAAAGTAGGAGGTGGGATGGAGGTTGTGAAAACACTGGGGAGGACATGGAGTGCCGCTGATAAAAGCTGTAAAAGCTGACCATTTGCATTATTACTCTTTTGACTAAATAGCAACAATTTCCAGCTTCAATATAAAATGTCAAAAATATACAATAAAAAGTGGTTTAAAAACAGAGCAAAAATTTATTCCGAAATCCAAGACCTTCGTAAGTGGGATGAGTCATCCTTTTGGCTACAAGAGTTACATATAATTTGTGCTTGCACAGAAACATGGTGGAAATGGAAAGGCATATTCGTCTAGTTCACCAAATCAGGGTCACATCTCGGTGAAGCAGTTTTCCTGGCCAGGATGTTTTTTTGTAACATTCTGGTTTACCATTGGTCAATCAACTCATCACCAAATTCTCATTATTGTATAAGCTCTTTTAGAGCAGAATATCTTTACAAAGCTTGACATTGACTCAGTGGGAATTCTCATTAATGTCATCAATTCTGCCTGTGCATTTCTACAATGAATTGTATTTTGATTGTCACCAACAGCGATTTGCACATGATAGAGGCTACAGATTTGCCTTAATCATTGTTTTGATAGCCAGAATATTACAGAGACACTGGAGGTGACATCTTTGTCGAAAATTGGGGTCATTTTTTAAAATAATCTTGATAATAAAAACAAGAATCCTCTGTGTAAGCATGTGAAGACTTATAATATTCCACTTCACTTAAACCATGGTATGAGTCACAATGACTGTAGTCACTGTCCCTAAGACATGGAAATAATATTAGCCCATGGTATCTTTTGTTAATGTCAACCAACTGAATATGAATTATATCTAATATTCCAAAAAGATCCAGTATTTTTCATGGGCTTACAATAGTTACACCATACTGTACATGCTACACCCTTTTTGTTTGTGGCCTTGAATTTAAACTTGTGGCTTCAGGATATTTGTGTCCATGCTTTCTTGGGAAATATAAACAATTTCCCTAGGGGATCAATAAAGTATTCTGACTAAAGTATACTAATAAAATAACCATCTTTGTCTGTGTGAATGAATGATAGATGCACATAGATGCACAGTTTCAAATACTACACATACTGTATAGAAGCACTTGTGACACTCATGGTGTTTCCAGCCTCTGCCATCTTACTACATGAGGAACACATACATTTTATCTTCAGACCTGCTAAGAGAGTCACTTTACCAGCCTTCATTTAATTCTTCCACCAGCTCATCATGGACAAACTTATAAAAAACATCTAATTCATTTTTATCACCACATTATTTGTGTAAAGTTGCTTTGATACAATGTTCATTGTTAGAAACACTATACAAATAAAAATGAATTGAATTGAATTAATTTGATATGAAAAAATTATTTTCATATAAAAATCTAACTGTGTTAAATACACCCAAAAATTAAAGTTTGGTTTAACTTTAATAATGATACATATATTAATATTGCACAGTAGAATGTATTTCACAACCACATATAATAATAACTATGAAGCACAAACTATGTACATTGAGAAAATAAAGTGACCATGATATTAAGTTTAGTTTTATTGAGAACAGCGTCAGAAAAACAAAATGCATCATGTGTCTTGAGGTGATAGCAAACAAAGACATGTAGACCGCCAATGAAACCCAGGCAAAGGTTAAAGTTAAGGCCTTGACCCTTGGATCCCTGGGTAGTGAATTCAAATCTCATACACACCAAATTGCCACTCCTGGGCTTCTGAGCAAAACCCCATTAGCTGGGCAGTTGTATGAATGAGATAAATCTAAGTCATTCTGAATAAGAGTGCCTGCTAAATACCATATATGTAAGTTAAAGTATATTATAATAAATAACAAATGTAGTGCCATCTATTTACAAAACACCCATTATATATATATATTGTTCGTTTTAAATGTTTGTCTATATAACTTGTTTATTTAAGTTGAATAATTCTGCTATAAATGGACAATGGACCCAGATGAGGATGGGTTCCCTCTTGAGTCTGGTTCCTCTCAAGGTTTCTTTCTTATGCCATCTCTGGGAGTTTTTCCTTGCCACAGTCACCACCGGCTCACTCATCAGGGACAAACTTACTTATAAAGAACATATTTACTTTTAATCACCACATTATCTGTGTAAAGCTGCTTTGAGACAATGTTCATTGTTAAATAAATATACAAATAAAAATGAATTGAATTGAATTGAATAATTCTGTCCTAATTTTCTAACCCTCATATTGTTCCAAACATGCCTGTTTACCCACACTCTTTAAAATAACTTATTTTGTGTTCAGCAAAAAAAGACACAGGCTTTAAACATGATGACAAATGATTGAATTTGTCGCACAGAATTTTACATTTTGTGTGACTGATCCCTTGAATTATTATTTTACATTAAATATATATGAAATATAATATTCATGTTTGGGTTTAATAGAACTTTGTCTCTTACTACTCTTTAGTAGTACTACCACACTTCTTCTTCTTCTTCTTCTTCTTTCGGCTGCTCCCATTAGGGGTCGCCACAGCGGATCATCCTCTCCATACCACCCTGTCCTCTACATCTGACTCTTTCACACCAACTACCTGCATGTCTTCCCTCACCACATCCATTAACCTCCTCCTTGGCCTTCCTCTTTTCCTCCTACCTGGTGGCTCCATCCTCAGCATTCTTCTACCAATATAATTCATGTCCCTCCTCTGCAAATGTCCAAACCATCTCAATCTCGCCTCCCTCACCTTGTCACCAAAACATCCTACATGCGCTGTCCCTCTAATAAACTCATTTCTAATCTTGTCCATCCTCGTCACTCCCAACGAAAACCTTAAGATCTTCAGCTCTGCTACCTCCAGCTCCACCTCCTGTCTTTTACTCAATGCCACTGTCTCTAATCCATACAACATTGCAGGTCTCACCACAGTCCTATAAACTTTCCCTTTCATTCTTTCAGATACACTACTATCACAAATCACTCCTGTCACTCTTCTCCACCCTGCCACTCCACCCTGCCTGCACTCTTTTCTTTACTTCTCTAACACACTCTCCATTACTTTGTACTGTTGACCCCAGGTACCTGAACTCCTCCACCTTCTCCACCTCTTCTCCCTGCAACCGTACCACTCCACTGCCCTCCCTCTCATTCACACACATGTACTCTGTCTTACTCCTACTGACTTTCATTCCCCTTCTCTCCAGCACATATCTCCACCTCTCCAGGCTCTTCTCAACCTGCTCACTACTCTCACCACAAATCACAATATCATCCGCAAACATCATAGTCCAGGGAGACTCCTGTCTGACCTCATCCGTCAACCTGTCCATCACCATTGCAAACAGGAAAGGGCTCAGGGCCGATCCTTGATGTAGTCCAACCCTCACCCTGAACCAGTCTGTCGTTCCTACTGCACACTTCACTGCTGTCACACTGTCCTCATACATGTCCTGCACCACCCTCACATACTTCTCTGACACACCCGACTTCCTCATACAATACCACAACTTCTCTCTCCACCCTGTCCTATGCTTTCTCTAAATCCACAAATACACAATGCAATTCCTTCTGTCCTTCTCTATACTTCTCCATCAACATCCTCAAAGCAAACAAGGCATCTGTGGTGCTCTTCCTCGACATGAAACCATACTGTTGCTCACAGATGGTCACCTCTTCTCTCAGCCTGGCTTCCACTACTCTTTCCCATAACTTCATGGTGTGACTGATCAAATTAATTCCCCTGTAGTTACTGCAGGTCTGCACATCTCCTTTATGCTTAAAGATCGGTACCAGCACACTTCTTCTCCATTCCTCAGGCATCCTCCCACCTTCCAGAATCTTGTTAAACAATTTGGTTAAAAACTCCACTGTCATCTCTCCTAAACATCTCCATGCTTCTACAGGTATGTCATCTGGTCCAACCGACTTCCACTCTTCATCCTCTTAATCGCTGCTCTCACTTCCTCCTTACTAATCCTATCTACATCCTGCTTTACCAACTCCACATCATCCAACTTTCTCTTTCTCTGATTTTCCTCATTCATCAGCTGCTCAAAATACTCCCTCCACCTTCTCAACACACTCTCCTCACTAGTCAACACATTTCCCTCTCCATCCTTTATTGCTCTAACTTGCAGCACATCCTTCCCAGCTCGGTCCCTCTGCCTGGCCAATCGTATAAATCCTTTTCTCCTTCCTTAGTGTCCAACCTCTCATACAGCTCCTCATATGCCTTTTCCTTGGCTTTTGCCACATCCCTCTTTACCTGCTGCCGCATCTCCTTGTACTCCTGCCTACTTTTCTCATCACTCTGTCTATCCCCACCACCACGTCTCTATGTCTTTCTTTTTATTTCCAGATGTCACACCAAGTACTTTTCTAGCTGCCTCCCTAATCACTCCTGCAGTAGTTTCCCAATCATCCAGCACCTCTTCACCACCACCGAGCCCCTGTCTGACCTCTTCCCTGAACCTCACACTACACTCTTCCTCCTTCAGTTTCCACCATCTTATTCTTCTTTCAGTCCTCACTCTTTTTTCTCTTCTTCTTCGCCTCCAAAACCATCCTACAGACCACCATCCTATGCTGTCTAGCTACACTGTCCCCTGCCAACACCTTACAGTCTCCAATCTCCTTCAGGTTGCATCTCCTGCATAGAACATAGTCCACCTGTGTGCACCTTCCTCCACTCTTATACGTCACCCTATGATACTCCTTCTTCTTAAAATAAGTGTTCACCACTGCCATTTCCATCCTTTTAGCAAAATCTACCACTATCTGCCCTTCCACATTCCTCTCCTTAAGGCCATACCTACCCATCACCTCCTCATCACCTTTGTTCCCTTCACCAACATGCCCATTAAAGTCTGCCCCAATCACCAATCGTTCTTTCCTAGGTACACCATCTACCACTTCATCTAATTCACTCCAGAATCTTTCCTTCTCCTCCATCTCACAGCCAACTTGTGGAGCATAGGCACTGATGACATTTATCAACATCCCTTTAACTTCCAGCTTCACGTTCATCACCCTATCAGAAACTCTCTTCACCTCCACTACACTCTTACTGTACTCTTCCTTCAGAATCACCCCTACACCATTTCTCTTTCCATCCACACCATGATAGAACAGTTTAAATCCACCTCCAATGTTCCTGGCCTTACTCCCTTTCCACTTGGTCTCCTGAACACACAACATATCTACCTTTCTCCTCTCCATCATATCAGCTATCTCTCTCCCTTTACCCGTCATAGTACCAACATTTAAAGTACCAACCCGAACCTCTACTCTCCTACACTGCTCCTTTTCCTGCCGTCTCTGTAGACGTCTTCCTCCTCTCTTTCTCCTCTGATGTATTTAGGTTGTAGAAATTTACAATGCAAAATAGTTCCAATACGTCCCTACAAACTTTAGTAAGCATATGTTAATCACTGTTATTATTTTGAGAGGGTACTTGGAAAACATTCTCTCCTGTAAGGGTCCCTGGCCCCAAAAAGCTTGAGAAGCCCTGCTCTAGCTAAACAGAAGAGAAGATCCACTAGCAAGCCACAAATCTGTACACAATGCAAAAGCCTAATTAGTGCAGGATAGCATCATTCCACAAGACTATAAAAATTCTAATTCACTTCCTAATTAACTTTAGACATTTTTCCCCTCTGCTATATAAGGCTTTTTTTCCATAAATCTTGGGTTCATAGCTTGTTAAAGAGAGAGAGAGAGAGAGAGAGAGAGAGAGAGAGAGAGAGAGAGAGAGAGAGAGAGAGAGAGAGAGATCATTTAGTGGTCCATAGCCACGACACATGCAAACCTAAAAATTGCATTAATCCTGTAAACACCCCAATATTTAATATAACTATTCTACTGTATGTGAATACACTATTATATATAACTATTTCTCTCTTGTGTATTGTATCTGTCGTGTCTCTTCTTTCCTTATTTCATGTTTTCCTGCTCTTAACAGTTCATTACTTGTTGAAGCACCTAAATGAGATAATCTCTTCACTCTTAAATTGTATTTTGTCCCCTGGAAAACAGCATTTAAAGGGAATCCATAATCCATGGAGCTTGCAGATTAATATTCGAGTGAACTCCTTCACAACGCATAGAAGTGCTTTTTAATGAACAGATGAGAAGCAGCATCGCGTTGGAAAATTTTCACTTCTAATTAAATCCAATCAGGATGATCATTATAGTGTGAAAAAGCACGGATGTGTTTACTGCAAGTACATACATTGTAATTGGTCTCTAACTATTTTTTATTCTTGTCAGGATGTTGCATCTGGTCTGGAACTGGTCTTTTTTGCAGTCAGATTGTTGGATTGGACACTGGGTCCAATTCAACAATCTGACTGCAAAAAAGAACAGTGTTGCAGCAGTCAGCAGGAAAAAACACAGCGGCCCCCACACACTGCAATCACTGCGTAAATTCTGCTGTCAAACCCTGTTATGTTTCCTCATTTTGGGGAAGGTACAGATTCATGTGAGTTATTTTAATACTTAAAAAATCTTACAGAACAATCATGATCAGACAAATACTAATTAGTTTAATGCATATGTGTATAAAATGGCTGCTTTTTGTAGACACAGCTCTCTAGCGCTCCACCTCTTTCCTAAAGTGATTCTGTACTGACAGTTCAGTGACTGTGTTCAGTGTTGCTGTTGTAGTGTTTTACTGTAGTCTGATGACTAAAATATAAAAAGAAATTTTTTTAAAGATTATCATTCACACGTTTCTGTACATAGACTGTAATTATCATCATCAATCTTAGCCATGCACATGCTGGAAGCTCTTTTGGGGAATGATTATAGAACCCATAAAGGTTCCTCTTTCTACATTAAAAAAAATAAATCATGTTTTTTATAATTATTTATTTATTACATTTTTTAACTTATCAACTGAAGTTAATTTAAATGTGATAATATACCTTAAATCTATTCTTTTGGAACTCCATAATGATTTAATCAAAACACACCAATAACGACTAATAAGGTACAGAAATGTAAATCTCGTTACTATGAGTGTTTAACTTCCTTCCTGTCACAACATGTGCATTTATTAGACCGGCTTTAAATCTTGTTTACTGATGTGTAGAATCTGTGTTGTCTCTGTGTCATATGGTCTAATGTTGTATAGATGACCACCGTTGTGTCCTCGTTGTCATCTGTGTTCAGCTCCCTAAAAGCACAACTGAATGGAAATATAAAGTAAAACCTAATTTCATGACTGTACAACTACACCTCTTTACTCAAGTGTGTTGTATGCTACATGAGGGTGAATTAACATGCTGCCAGAAGTGAATGAAATGCAAAGATAGCAGTGTTTTTACAATAGCAGTGTTTTTACTAATCCAGTTTTGATAACCATTAGGGACATTTACTTTCATATATTACACTGTTGAACTATATATCAAGGGACACAGACTTATTTGTTTCTTAGACAAAAGTTGTCTTATGCAGGACCTTATCAGATCAGATCTTGAACATAACAAAATCATTACTAAAACAAAGAAAAGAAACATTGGCACTTATACAGAATGTAAATAAAGTAAAAGATATAAAATGTAAAAAAAAATCTGTTGAACAGGTAGTTTAGTATCAAGGTCTGACACTTATCAAGGTCACAGTATCAAGGTCTGCAAATAATTGTTTTCTGTTTGTCATATAAGTGGGTCTGACACTAATCACTCTCTCTTTTCCGTCTCTCTCAGACAAACTTATACATCTTATACATCTTACTAGCTTTGTAAGGATCCATAGCCCTCATGTTCATACCAAAAAAAAATACATTTTGATGCAGTTAAAAAAAATTATATATATATATATATATATATATATATATATATATATATATATATATATATATATATATATATATATATATATATATATATTTGATGCCAATGATTCACATGATGAAGACTGTCAGATATTTCTTTGGGGACAATTGATATTTTGAGCTGACTGAGTGTCCTCTTTGTCCTCCTCTGAGTGACCAATCTAGCCTTCATGATCAGCATCTCTACTTGATGCTGCTTCCCCAGCAAACTGCTGCAAAAGGACTGCACTGGCTGTCACAGATTGTTGGATGATCTTTAAAATCTGGCTTCACAAAATTAAATGACTTAAACTTCTTCAAGAGATTGAGTCTGCCTCTCTTCGAATTGCAGTTCACCTTGTTTGTAGGGATGGACTTCAATATATCTGTAGATGACAAACAGCTCACTTACCCATTGTGGTAATGGTTGTAGTCTTTTTCTTTCTGTACTCCATGACAATCCTTAGTGTTGGTCACATTGACCAATGCTTTTTCTTGCACCACTCCACAAAGTTGTTGAATAGGTACTTGACCAAACAGTCATTAAAGAACCTGAAGATGACAGAGGTCTATAGTGAAAATGTACAATGTACTGGGTTTGGACAAACGAGGAGGGCAACATTTCTGTTGTGCTTCAGTGCTGTTTAGCAGATGCTTAGGCAGGCAAGAGTTTAGCCACACAACCTTTAGTCCATTCAACATGTAGTCAGTGACCCAGTGGATAATGGATGTGTCTGCCTACATTCTAGAGATTTCACAGAGGTCAGTGCGTGCAAACCTGCGATATCCATGAACAATTAACTGTCCTTTTCCTCGCACAATGTTAATCTGCATGCTTATGCCACTTTCTACTTGTCTCCTTTATAACATTTGGAGAATGTGTCCATTTCTTCCCACACAGGCCACTCAGGTGCTTGTTTAATCCCTCATCATTTCAAGACTTTAATACTGCAACTTGCTTGTGGAAGAAATGCCTCTGAGTGATAATATTCGTCTGCAACTGATCCTGATTGCAGCTGCACAACTTGTTTTTAACCTTCCTAACTTCTCTTACACCACCCATTGATACATTCCCCGTGCTGGCTTCTTGAAGCCACCCACATCAGATTTAATACACTGATGCTCACCGACAAAGCCAAAAATGGACACACACTTTACCCTACCTATCCTACTTATCTCACCCCACACTGCACTAGGCTCTCTCTGATCTTTTTCAACGTCTAATTTTCCCAACATCTCTCAGGGTACAAGGAAGGCATTTAGACTCTTCTCTGTTCTACTATCTAGGTTGTGAAATAATTTGTATCTGATGTCTGTACAGCTAAGTCAAAACTATCCTGAGTGCAGCTCAAGACCAAGCCAGCTTTTACAGCATCAGCTTTTATGCATCTTCAGCAATCTTCCTGTAATTGTTAATGAGTGTCTTCTTAAGATTGCTGGAAGATTGCTGGAGATGCAAAAAAGCTGATCCTGAAGGCTGGCTTGGTCTTGACCTATGTCTTCCGGAAGCAGTATCAGAATGTATATACTGTAAATATTTGCTAGAAACTTTAACACATTTGTGTAAATCGCTCTAAGGGCATCTGCTAAATAAATGTAGATAGAAACATAAATGTCAAATTCATGAAGTAGCTGAATAGAGGTAGTAACTTTGGCTTTCTAATGTTGCTATATGGTTCTGAACATTTCTCTTAAAAACACTTTTCTTGCAGATCCATCATTGTTGCTCAAAGCATGAGTTGTTGTTCCAGCTCTTTGTTTTTGAGTAAGTCCAGCTCTCACCAGCATTTTATTAGCACACACAGCACTGTTGTGTCATCATTCCTTGTGAACCTTTAAGACTGAGATTTGATTTGTAAAATAATGTTAGTAAATTTTATGTGGAAGTACAGGTTTTTAGATAAATGGTTTGCTTGTATAAATAACAAACACTGAACACTGTCTGTCCTTTTTGGTGTTGAAATTGAGCAAGTTTCAAAGTCCATCTGCTTCTGTTCTGATACCAGAAGTTGTCACAGCCTGTATAAGAAGGGTTCAGGTCAAAAGTGTAGGGAAAAAAGGAGCTGGTCCACTAGTTGTCCACTGGAGGGCGAAACCTTTTATTTTAATAGTTTTTTTGTTTTGTTTTGTTTTGTTTTCTTTTCTTTTCTTTTCTTTTCTTTTGTTTTGTTTTCTTTTCTTTTCAAATACAAATGTCATACACCACCCATGTTAGTGTGGGACTTGGATCCCACAAGTTTGCCATTTTGAATCCGCTTGACCTCATGCTGGGTGAGGTGAGAGTGGGGTGGACCAGTGCAGTGAACGTGTGGGTGCTGTGAACAGACGAATAAAGTAAATGGTGCATCACAATCCCAACAAATGTGGGTGATATGTTTTAGGCTAAAATTTCTTTATATGCAAACAATCAAAAAAAAAAAGTAAAACTTCTTGTTTTCTGATCGTTAACCCACAGTGTTTACAGGGGGAAACTTTTGAAATCATATAATGGAGAACAGGCTGGGGTTCAAATCAGCAACCTCTCAAAGCTCATCTGATTGAACCACAGGATCTGATACTAGTGGGCTGTTGTATCAACTTTTCTCTTCTATCTTCAGAATGCTTGTAAATAATGGAAGATCGATACGTCATGGCATGACCTATTGTATTTAGAAATTTCTTTATATGCAAAACTAAGTCTAACCTTTTGTATGCTTCCTGAGCACCTTGGAAAACTGTTCTTTATTTACACATTTACTGGTATCATTAAAAAGGTGTGTACTACTGTACTAATCTAAACGTTAACGTGACTTATGAAAGTAATGGTTAGATCATTTAAGAAAGGTGTTTGCACTTCATGATTTCTTGTAAACAGAACAAGCTGCATTTTGTTGTATCACACTACACTTCTATTGACTTCCTTTCAAGACATGTGAATGGTGTGGACCAGGAAAACACAAGCTCAATGTGAAGATGTTTTAAATGTAGCTGCATGCCAAAGTTTAACTTCAGTGACCTCTGACCTGCAAATTCATAGCAGAGGAAAGCATGTGACTAATAGAAGATTGATATGCCACAGCATGAGATCCTTTGTTCAGTTTTATACAACACAAATTTTAATGAATATAATATTAGAAATGAGCATTTAATACTGGTGAAACCTTTAACAGGCATACGTACAAGCCAAAAGTTCCTTATCGATTTGTGCATAGTTGGTTTCTGCACTCGTCAAGGCCCCTGATGCGTAATCTACCGGCTGCCAGCTCTCACCATGTTGCTGCAAAAGCACAGCGCCTAAGCGAAATCATAAGCCATCTGCTGAGATTCGTATGCTCTTTGCGGGTCATAATATCTGAGCACTGGCTCCTCTTTAATAATGTGCTTTAGTTTTGAAGCGGAATGCATTGACAGCTGGGGAATTAATTTGGCCAGGTAAGTGATCATTCCAGGAAATCTCATCACTTCTTCTTTATTTTTCCATGTTGACTATTGCTGAAGCTTTTCTTTAGTCTAGCCTGACCCCTTCCTCAGACAAAACATCTCCATTGAAGGTTTTTGACAGCAAGCTAGCATTTCTTCATGTTCAATTTCAGATTTGACTGTCTTGCTAGCTCCAAGACCTGATTTAGTTGTCCATCATGCTCTTGGTGGTTGGAACCCCACACAATTATGTCATCCATCATAGTCTCTACCCCTGGTAAGTGTTTAAATTAAATGGATTGTTTTGTGGTATACTTCAGGTAACATATGGTACACAGAGGAAACGATATCTGCCTGCTGGCATATTAAATGTACACAGTCTTGAACTTACCTCTTCAAGCTTCAACTGCCAAAAGCCAGACGACACCAAGCTTGCTGAATCACTTGGCTCCAGCAAACTGAGACATGATCTCTTCTCTGATTAGCAGATTGAAATGTTCAGGTTTAATGGCCCTGTTGAGATCTTTTGGATCAAGACATATTCTCAAGGAACCATTTTTTTTAAGCACAATGACTAGTGAATTCATCCACTCTGTTGGTTCATCAATTTTCTTCATGACATTCAGCTTCTCCATGCAAGCTGCTTTTACCTCTTTGAGTTTTTCTCGCAATGCAAATGAAACTTTTCTGCATGCGTGCACCACAGGAGTCACAGTGTCATCAGTGCTTATTCTGTGTTCTCCAGGCAGACTTCCAAGTCCTTTAAAAACATATTTGTACTCCTCCACAAATTAAGTTTTATTTGATTTGAATTGTGATGTCACTACAAACTCAATTATTCACATGTGCTCAATCCTAGAATTAGCTGGACAGTCTTTTCCACGATTAGTATTTGTGTGTTTAACAGCTGTCCCTCATGTTTCAGTCACCAGGCAGCTTCCTTTGACAGGGACATCCTCACCTGTGTATCCTGTTTCTTTTATTTTTGTTGTGTATATTTGTTTTTAACTTTGAGGGTTCTGTAGTCTTCCATTAATAAATTCCAACAGATTAACTTGTGCACCTGTATCTATTTTAAATGAATCATTGTCCCATTTGCAGTCAGTGGTACAATCCATTCAACGTCTTCTGTCATGTTTGTTTGAACAGAATAAACAAAGAATTACTCTGCTGCTCTTTGACTGTATGTATTTTTTAATTAGCAACATCAGCTTTGCCAAATTTCGCAAATGATTATTTTTCCCACAGCTATATCAGGTCTTTCCATAAGCAGGACAAGATCGTCATATGTGTGTCCATCCACATCTGCCGCACTTACTTTTTTAAGGTTTTCGCTCTCTGTTGTCTTTGTTTTGTTGGTTGTTTTGTGTGCTGCTTCTCTCTTTTTACTGCATGTACTGCAGTATCATCTCTATGCAGTTCCTTGGCTTGTGAATGAGTTATTTCAGCAGCTCTCATTCACATAACTGTCTTCCCTTAGACCCTTATCAGGAATCCCACAGACTATTCTGTCTCTCACTAGTGAATCTCTTAAATCTCCGAAATCACAAGTCTTTGTGTGTGCAGTTCAGCAAGGTATTGGTCAAAAGTCTTTCCTTGTTTCTGTTCAGCAGAGAAAGATTTGTATCTCTTAAACGTGACATTCTTGCTTGGCACAAAGTATTCTTTAAACTTTGTCATGAGAACAGTCAGTGTTAAATTAACCATCATCGATTAAATCATCAATTTGAAAACTATTATACATGTCCAGTGCATCCTCTCCTATCATATGCAGAAAGATTGATGCCTTTAACTTCTCATCTCCACCCGCACTACTAGCAGCAAGATAGATGTTGAATCTCTGCTTGAAACGTTTTTCAGTTATTAGCATGATTACCAATGAGTTGCATAGGCATTAGTGGATTTAACTTCTCCATAACGGAAAAACTCTCGTTCTCTTACTTTGTTTCAACAATGTCTTTTCGACCTGCTTTTTCATACATTAGAGCTATTAATGGATAAAAAGTTTAAAATGTTATTCGTTAATCAATAAAGCGTCATGTTTGGAAAAATGGCAAAAAATAATAACCCAAATATACAATGTATTATTATAAGTAGTAGTAGTAGTAGTAGTAGTATGTATAAATAACTTTCTTTCGGCTTCTCCCGTTAGGGGTCGCCACAGCGGGTCATCCGCGTGTTTGATTTGGCACGTTTTTAACGCTGGATGCCCTTCCAGTTACAAAATCATTCAGTGTTGAATTAATCTGTTTTGACATTTATCACAGCACACAAGTACTATTAATCATGCTGTATTAAACATGCATTTTCAATAAATTAACATTAAAATTCTGTCTGGAACTGAAAAATAGATTTGATTTCCCTTAGTATTTCTCTGTTGAAAAGTGTGTGCTCTGTTTGCTTTAGTGTGTGAGCTTCTTTCAGATTCACTTGATTTTTTTCTCTTTATTAAAATGACAGTTTTTTCCAATGCCTATTTATTATAATAAACTTTTTATTTTCAACAAAAACATATAATAATACAAAACCCCAAATTGTGCTGTTTTTTCCTACCTATTCATGTAGCCATTAGCACTCTATCACTTCTAAATTGCTGCTGTGCCATGAGCTTTAATATACATTACTCTGCCCCTCTAATGGCCATTTATGATTATGAAACATTGATGGGTTCACTCCTCATTTAAAATGCAGTAACAGAGGTTTTAGTCTCTGTTTTTTTATTTTTTTATTTTCATTTGTATAACGTAGTATTAGGCTCTATTCAGTAACGTTATGAGACATACAGTATGGGTGGAAACCTATATAGAATGTGTTATGGAACTGTGAGCAGGAGGAATAAAAGTTGTAAGAAGTCATGGCTTGCTGTTCCGTTTTCTTGCAAAAAAAGTTTAATGTTGTACCTATTAAATGACAGAACATAACAGATACATTCTAGTGAGTGTGTGTGTGTGTGTGTGTGTGTGTGTGTGTGTGTGTGTGTGTGTGTGTGTGTGTGTGTGTGTGTGTGTGTGTGTGTGTGTGTGTGTGTGTGTGTGTGTGTGTGTGTGTGTGTGTGTGCGCGTTTGTGTGTGTTTTCTTTGTTGAGCATTTTTATAGTTTTGTGAATACTACCCAATAGTTAGATGCTTCAATTGTTCTGCACACAAAAAGCATCCTGCATTTATGTATGACATGGCATTTGGCAGATGTCCTTATCCAGAGCAACTTCAGATTATTTAATATAATTCTACAGTATAATTTCAGTCAGTTAAAAGTCTGACATAAAAAAGTTTGTGTTTGCGTCTGTGTTTTGTTTGAAAAAAACAAGTTATTTAGATTACACTTAAGATTGTCAAGCTGCCACTCTTCCCTTAAACCTCTGTGCTCCAGGGGCGCTGTATCATGGCTGACCCTGCACTCTGACCGCAGACCCCTTCCTAGCATCGCTGGGATATGCAAAGAAAGAATTGACTGTGCTGTAATGTATATGTAACAAGTATAAAGCCTCTTTCTTTCTTTGAGATAAACAGTTAGAAAAAAGCCGAACAGCAAATTGACCCCCTTTTGAACAGGAATAAATAAATGGTAAAAGAGGAAAAACACTATATAATTGTAATGTATAACACTGACTATACTTTGCACTTTTGAGAAAGTAAATACACCATAAACTCATCATCACTAAAATTAGTGATAAAGACAGTTAGTTTGTTAATGAAGCACTTGTTATTACTGGTTTTTTGTTCTTTGTGCGTTGAACTGAGCTCGACGACGAAACAAATGGACACTGAATAGAAGAATGTACTGCTGAATAAAAGAAATCCTGGAATACTGGACTGGACAACCACAAAAACTTCTTTAAATAACCATCACTTCACCTGCCAGTTAAAACAAACATCAAAGTATGCACACTTATTAAAAACATTTGGGTGAGCAGAAACACCTGCACTGCAGGCTTTCCGAAATTTCAGCAGTATTCTATTCTATTCTATTCTATTCTATTCATTTTTATTTGTATAGCGCTTTTAACAATGAACATTGTCTCAAAGCAGCTTTACACAGATAATGTAGTGATTAAAAGTGAATATGTTCTTTATAAGTAAGTTTGTCCCTGATGAGCGAGCCGATGGTGACTGTGGCAAGGAAAAACTCCCCGAGATGGCATAAGGAAGAAACCTTGAGAGGAACCAGACTCAAGAGGGAACCCCTCCTCATCTGGGTTGCACCGAATGTCCATTTATAGCAGATATACAATGTTGCGGGGGGTGCAGTGATGATGATCAGAAGTGAAAAGAAGTCCTGAGTCAATATAGCAGACTGTTGACATTAACTACAGTCCAATCCATCCTCAAAGCGCCCGTTAGGCAGTAGGAGCATTCAGTCATCAGAAGTTACATGATTGTAATAATAGCCCTCTTGCATATAGTAGTTTTTCTACTCTTTGCTTGCTATTTTAAAACTGTTTTATATAGTTTTATATAGAATGTAAATTTAATTTTACATTCACACATTCACCATCTCGGAGCATGACGTGAGGAGGGCATTCAAGAGAGTGAATACCAGGAAGGCAGCAGGACCAGATGGCATCTCAGGTCAGGTTCTGAAAGCCTGTGCTGACCAGCTAGCACCGGTGTTCACTGAGATATTCAACCTCTCTCTGGAACAGTCTGTTGTCCCCTCAAGCTTCAAACAGTCCACCATTGTTCCTGTCCCGAAGAAACCCCAGCCCGCCTGCCTCAATGACTATCTGACCTCAGTAGTGATGAAGTGCTTCGAGAGACTGGTCAGAGACTTCATCACTGCCTCACTACCGGACACACTGGACCCACTACAGTTTGCGTACCGTCAGAACCGTTCGACCGAGGACGCAATTGCACATCTTCTAAACACTACAATCAGCCACCTGGACCAAAGAAACGGGAATTACACAAAGATGCTGTTTGTTGACTACAGTTCAGCATTTAACACCATAATTCCTTCCACACTCACCTCTAAGTTGGAGGTCCTGGGACTCAGCCTGCCACTGTGTCAATGGATCTCAAACTTCCTGACGGACAGACCACAAGCTGTACGGGTGGGAAAACACACCTCATCCACCCTCACCCTCTGCACTGGAGCTCCCCAGGGTTGTGTTCTGAGCCCCCTGCTGTACTCACTGTACACGTATGACTGTGTGGCCACTTCCAACTCCACAACCATCATCAAGTTTGCTGACGACACCGTTGTGGTGGGCCGGATCTCCAACAACGACGAGACGGCCTACCTACAAGAGGTTAAAAACCTGGAGAGATGGTGCCAGGAGAACAACCTTCTCCTGAACGTCAGCAAGACTAAGGAGTTGATCGTGAACTTCAGCACAAAGCGGGAGCGGTCATACCAACCGCTAAACATCTGCGGGACTCCAGTGGAAAGAGTGGACAGTTTCCGGTACTTGGGTGTTCACATCACACAGGACCTGTCATATTTATTTCATATTTTTTTCATATTTTTATATTCCTATTTTTATACCACACCATTCCGCACAAGGACACTTTACACCACACCTTATCACACTCCATTGCTATGCTGATGACACACAGCTGTATATTTCAGCAAAGCCAGATAAGAGAGATCAGCTTAACAATGTTAAGAAGTGTGTAAAGGACATTAGACAGTGGATGCTTAATAACTTTCTTCTGCTCAACTCAGATAAGACGGAAGTACTTTTACTAGGACCACATGCAGCTAGAAATAAACTTTCCGATTACGTAGCATCTCTGGATGGTGTTTCTGTTTCAGCATGTACGGCTGTCAAAGACCTTGGTGTTATTATTGACCCTAGTCTTTCCTTTGAGTCTCACGTGAATAATATCACCAGGATCGCCTTCTTTCACCTTAGAAATATTGCTAAAATTAGAAATATGATGTCGTTACAGGATGCAGAAAAACTAGTGCTTTTGTTACATCTAGATTAGACTACTGTAATGCTTTACTGTCTGGGTGTGCGAGTAAGTGCATAAATAAGCTTCAGTTAGTCCAGAATGCAGCAGCAAGCGTCCTCACTAGATCTAGGAAATACGACCACATCACCCCTGTTTTAATCAGTCTACACTGCTCCCAATCAAATCTCGCATTGATTATAAAATACTACTACTGACGTATAAAGCACTTAACGGTCTCGCACCGCAGTATCTGAGTGAACTTCTGTACCAGTATGATCCTCCACGCCTACTTAGATCAAAAGGTGCAGGCTGTCTGTTGGTTCCTCAAATAATGAAGACTACAGCAGGGGACAGATCTTTCTCTTATAAAGCCCCACAGTTATGGAACAGCCTTCCAATCAGTGTTCGGGACTCAGACACGGTCTCAGTGTTCAAGTCGAGGTTGAAAACGTATTTATTTAGTCAAGCCTTTTATCAGTAGATTTTTTTCTTAGGTAAAGGCTCAGATCTGGAGGGAACATGGATATAGAGTGTTTGGTGAACTGGTATATTTGTATGCTGTCGTCCCCTCACATTCACACGTTCACTCGGGTTTGTTGACGGTGGTGTGGTGGGTCGTCTCTTATCCCAGAGATCCCTCATGTCTGTGTTACCTTCTGGTTCTCCCTTTTAGTTATGCTGCCATAGCGAGTCTTGCCGGAGTCCAAACTGCACAGTGACATTAACTTTCATACACCAATAGTTGCACTTAATAATCCATATCCTTCTCTTCCCGTCACCCTCTCTCTCTCTCTCTCTCTCTCTCTCTCTCTCTCTCTCTCTCTCTGTCGAGTTAAACATGCTCCTGAGGCTCCAGTGACCACTGTTCCTCCCCTCTCCCCTCCATGGATCTTCACACTTCTGTGCAGCTTGGGACGGTATCTCATCAACACCTTGGGTGGTTCCATATAATTCCGGAGTAGAACGGGTGCTTTGAGGATGGATTGGACTGTAGTTGGTGTCGGCGGTCTGCTGCACTGACTCGGGAGTGCAGTTTGCTTCTGATCGTCATCACTGTACCCCGCAACTTTGTATATATGCTTCAAATGGACATTTGGTGCAACCCAGATGGGGATGGGTTCCCTCTTGAGTCTGGTTCCTCTCAAGGTTTCTTCCTTATGCCATCTCGGGGAGTTTTTCCTTGCCACAGTTGCTCATCAGGGACAAACATACTTACAAAGAAAATATTTACGTTTAATCACCACATTATCTGTGTAAAGCTGCTTTGAGACAATGTTCATTGCTAAAAGCGCTATACAAATAAAAATGAATTGAATTGAATTGAACCTTACTGCACACGGACACTCATGGACACTTTACTTTACACCACACCAGACCGCACACTGACACCTTATGGACAATCAAAAACCATGCCTAACTTGTTTACTGTTTAACTGCACACTGCCATAAGCATTTTTTTGTGTATGTATATATATATATATATATATACATAGATATTTATATATGTATATATACATATATATTTATATATCTTTATATCCTTATTTATCTGCCTTCTTTTTTTTGTTATTATATTTTTCTTTTTAAATTTTGTTATTATATTTATATTTTTATTCTCCGTTTCACCCCATTTTATTCCCTCATGCCGGACCGTCGTTAAAAGCATTTCACTGCATGTCGTTCCCTGTATGTATGTGTATGTGACAAATAAAATTTGATTTGATTTGATTTGATTTTATTTGATTTGGTATTTGTAGGACAATGTTGTAGCTGTCACCGTTCTAGGTCTATATCTAGGTATCAGCAATTTTGACAAACACAACTCAATGCATTGCTCATGCGGATGTCTGCCGCTTTGCTGGGTTATCTTATAACAAAAGCTAAGACAATCCAACAGACCTCCTCCTCATCATCTTCATCCAAAGCTAAAATGTGTTCTTTAGCTCCTTCGCCACCAGTCCAGTTCTTGTGGCAACAGTCATAAGGGAGGGCACACTGATCAATGGGTCAAGGACATAACCATAAAAAGGTTAATGAGGCCCAAGAAGATTTTTGTCTGTCAATAAAACAATACAATAAATTGCTTCAATTTATTTTCTTTAAAACAAAAAGATTTAATAAAGATACACATCACTACCAATTAGTGCAGGATAGCTTAATTCCACAAGACTATTCAAATTCAAATTCACTTCCTAATTAATTCCTAAAAAATGACAAATATTGTATAAAAACATAATAAAAGAGAATGTAAAGATATAATAAGGTTTTATTCAGTGTATATTTCTTGGAGATGAGACGACTTGAGCTAACGAACACACTGGTGGTGTGTGTGTGTGTGTGTGTGTGTGTGTGAGTTTGCGGGGGGGGCGGAGGCGGAGGGAAAACTCGTTTTTTACTAATCACTCCTGCACACTACGTATCCCTAAACTTTAAATGTTTTACTTTTTCTTCTTTGCTTATTGTTACTTATCCGCTTGAACTTTTCCCGGCGGCAGCGTAACAACTCATTAGTTGATGCTCGTGGAATGATGAGATGGACAACATTAGCCGATGCATAACCACTTTACTTGTTTTTATGAAGATAGATTCGCAGGGTTACAGTATAATATAACTCCCAGGTGGATAAACTTGGATTAACAGACCACACTGCAGAACACAAATCATATAAATCGCACACAGGAAAAACATCCAGCCCGCACACTTCTCTCCCGCACTACACTACCCATAATGCATTTTACTCTCGACTTCAATACCCAGAGATAGTAGCCTTAAAGAAACAGCTCTCATTTTCCCTCTAAGCAACACTATCTTCATTTTCCTCACAATCTTCGCTTTCTGGCTTTGATTCGGCATCTTGCAGCGGCGTCTCGAGCTCGTATCTCAAGTTTTTGCTCGCGTATCAAAGCAAACCGAGTGACCGCTCGTATCTCAAAAAACTCGTATGTTAGGACACTCGTATGTCCAGGTACCACTGTACAGTGAATAAATATAGAGGTGTACAGTAATTAAGAAAATGTGCAGAAATGAAAGGTTACAAGATCACAAGATTATGGCATTAAGGAGTAGCAAGCTGAATAAACAATCTACTATATATAAAAAATATATATATAAATATATACACATACATTATATACACAAATGAATGTGAAATGTTGGGCAGAATGTACAGTAATGATACATACAGATAAAAATAGTGCAGATGTACTGAGGAGTGAAAAAGATTTACTATGTAATATGTACATGTATTGTACAGAGGTTATATACAGTCTTTTGTTTGTGTTTGTTTTGTAGTGATTTAGAGGTGTAGTGTTGAGTTCAGTAATGTGATGGTGGATGGAAAAAAGCTGTCCCTGAACCTGCTAGTTCTGGTGCGTAAGTTCCTGTATCTCCTTCGTGATGGAAGGAGGTTAAACAGTTTGTGACTGGGATGTGAAGAGTCCTTGATGATGTTCTGAGCTCTGCACAGACATCTGCTGTGGTGAAGGTGTTTAATGGCAGGTAGTTGGGTGCCAGTGATGCGTTGGGCGGTTTTGACCACCCTTTGCAGTGCTTTACGTTCACACACAGTGGAGTGTGTGTATATATATATATACTGTATACCAACTTAAATTAATTGGAGGTAATTACATTACATTATTTGTATATACAGCAATCAGGCATAATTTTAGAACAGCTAACAGGTAAAGTGAATAGCACTGATTATTACAATGGCACCTGTCATTAGGTGGGATACATTAAAGGATCTTCTGTTAACTTTTTTGTGCCATATACCAGAGCACACACTGAGAGATCTATCAGTCAGAGCTGTAAAATTAGGCAGCTGACAAGAGGTCTAAACTTAATTATTGTTAGGAGTAATCACTGCTGATAACTCTCCCAAAGACAATCATCGTGTGAAACAATTTATTGTGCCATACGTACCATAGCGCAACATCAAGACATTACACAAGCTCTAAATACAGGATTGCAAATAATCTGTCAATCTGATGTAATATGCGCTGCGGTGTATGGTGCAGAATCCAGGAAATGACAGAGTTAGGAGGTGAAATAAAGAAAAAAGACATTGGGTTGAAGTGCTGCAAGACTGGAAGCCATAACAAAGAACTCCTAGGACCCAATTATTTTCGGTGCCTGATGCAATTGACTGATAAGACACTTATTCATTTTTTGGGATCACTAACTATTGCCTCAGTAATTGCTTCATTTTACAATTGTTTTTTCTGTCTTGTCTTGTCTATTTTCCTTATTAGCATATACAATATATGGAAACCTTACCATCATCACTGCCATATGCAGGTCTTCCCCCAAAATGTTGCTATAAAGTTGGCAGCACACAAAGAGGAACTAAGTGGCCACACATGTTCCACACATGCTCACAATTACATTATAATCTTAAGTGTAATTTGACTTTTTTTTGCCATTGACTAGAGAGAAAACCAACTTATATGTAAGGTATGTGCAAAAGAAAAACATGCACCACACTGCCAAATCTGACCATCACACCTGTTTAGAGATCTTCTGCAGTCTGTTGCCATAGTTGGAAGCACGCAATTGTATAGAACGTCTATTTGCTGTTGCATTAAGGGGAATTAACTTGTCCAAATATGCATGGCAATGCTTTTGTCTACAAATCAAGTTACATAAAGCCATGGTTTGCCAAGGTTGTAGGGGAAGCATGGATACCTTTAAGGTAAATTGGAGAATTCCTTGCTTGAATTAGTCCTTGCCTAACAACTATGCCCGATCTCACTTAAATTCTTGTATCTGTATGGGCAAAAGCATATAGGAATGCTTCAAAATGTAGTGGAAAGCCTTCTCAGAAGATTAACAGCAAAGGGGGATTATATTAATGCCCATGGTTTTGGACTGGGATATTCATCAAGGATATATAGGTGTGATCGAGTGGTCACATAAATTTTGCTATATAGTATACTTGGAACCATTGTTATGGCTGCACACTTTAAATATTATATAAATAATGAATTAAATACACTTAATATTACTTTAAATATTTTAACCCTGGAAAGACAACACTGTTTCCTCTGTTTCTCACTCACCCACTGCATTTTACACTCCTTGAGGAAAAAATTAATCTGGGAAAAATTAATCATCATTTACATTTACATTTACATTTGCGGCATTTAGCAGACGCCCTTGTCCAGAGCGACGTACAAAAGTGCTTTGAGTCTCTAGCAATGAATAAATCTACACTGGTACGCTAGATTACAAACTTAATATAAATATAACCCTTGAATGGTACAAATCAAACTTGGAAAGTGCTAATTTAAGTGTTTCAGGAAGAGAATGGTCTTTAACCGTCGCTTCAAGATAGCCAGGGATTCCGCTGTACGGACATCTATGGGAAGTTCATTTCACCACCTCGGTGCCAGAACAGAGAAGAGCCTTGAAGTATACTTACCTCACATTTTGAGAGAAGGTGGTACCATCAGGCAGAAATACACACTGGATGGCTTTGACAGTCAATAACAGTGAACCATCACATATTCATTCATACCAGTGTGCAATGTATCATCTGTATCATCATATGTGAAGTCAAAAGAAACCAGAGAACCTTAAAATCCAAGAAAACTCCACTACAGAACCCAAACAGTCCAACTGATCATCACCATGAGAGCACCATTCTATCTATAGACCAGCAGCAGCATTTAGTGTAGGGATGGCTTTTCATTAACATGGATAGTTTTTGGTTATGTTTTGTCTGTTACTGTTACAGAGTGTGTAACAAGTGCCTAGGAACATAGTGTTGCTTTGACTTAACTAATTACACAATGGTAAATAAAATAAATACATTTGGTAAATGATTTCCTTTAAGATATTCAGTAGTTAATTACTTTATTATAAGCAAATAGTATAGCAAATAGAAGAAAAGAAAAACATTATAATTAAAGTGTGTATGTGTGTGTGTTTGTGTGTGTGTGTGTATGTGTGTGTGTGTGTGTGTGTGTGTGTGTGTGTGTGTGTGTGTGTGTGTGTGTGTGTGTGTGTGTGTGTGTGTGAAGGTCTGTGCATGTCCTTGCCTAAGATTGTGAAACTGCTGTTTAGGCTTCACCGCTATTACTGACTCTCAAAGTGCCTAATAAATTACTGTAATGACTGAGGGGAAGCAATGTCAAATACTGTGTCTCTTAAAGATGAACAGCATGTTGACTACAAATGGCAAAAGTAGAAGCAGATTTGCGCAGAGTTGTGCTGTTATGCTGTGCTTGCAGCTTGGAGTGTGTGGACTGAAATGCATTTACAGTATTAATATGACAATTACATCACACTGAGTTACTTTAATCTGTACTTCTGTCATACATATCCATCCATATATATATATATAAATACAATTTAATCCTGAAATTCCAATTTAGTTCTGGGATTTCAGATTTTACATAAACCTTGATATTGGATTGCTGAGCTCCTGTATTTCATGTTCTTCCCATTTCTTAATGGGCTTTCTTTCAGTCTTCCTAAAAAAAGAGAGGCACCCATCCTTCTAGGCTCATAGTCCACCATAAGGTTGACCAAGATGATTTTCTTTTTACTGTAAATCAATATCTAATGAGCAAAATAATATCTAATTTTGCTCATTGTTACCAGTTATTCTGAATATTTTACCTATTAAATCTTGACAAATGACATCATTTCTAAAAACACACTGGAATTTGATTTCTGAATCCACTGCCGTGGATTTCAATGACTATTTTAATAACATACTACAGTTTAATTATTAAATCAAAACCATTTAAAGAAATACAACAGTGTGGCCCCCTGAGTTACTAATGAAAACTCTTTTTAACTAAAAACATGAGAGCAATCCAACACTGACAAATGTTTGATATATAATTCAGTAATCACTGCACAGCAACTCAGTGTGATGCTGCTCTCACAAATATTGATGTCAATTATGAATGTAACATTGTATAAACGAAGCCTTTTTAATACCGACAGCATCTACACTGCTGAGTGAAATAAAAAAAAGAAATTTGGAGATATGAAAACTGTCAATTTGATTTATGGTCTATGCTTGGAGGTAAAGATCGGCAAGTTGCAGTGCTTCACTGTGCAATTGCGCTGACTGCCAAAAACAATGAATCTGTTCTTTGAATATGACTTCAAGTAAAACAGTTATATATGACTTTAGTGGTGTGCCATGAATTTCACACAAGAATGATAGATAAAGAGACTTTATTGTCATTGTAGTAATACCACAAAATTTGTTTGCTAGCTCTCAGAAACCAGCAGCAATAAGGACATATAAAAATTACACTTTTTTTAATATTTATATTTTTGCAATTTATATTTAATAAATTTGTTTCCGTGTATTACAGTTTTCCTGCGGATTTTAAATAGGTTTTTTTTTTTTTTTTTGTGAAAATTCTATGGGAAAGAAAACACTCATGAAAAAGCTGTCTCTGTTTTGGCCGAAGTTTCCTCACAATGTCCAGCTTTTGTTAAAATGTCTGTCTTGTAAATGTCTTTGTAAGTGTATCTGCAACCAATTACATTTCTTTTTCTCTTTTAGCCATTGTAGGATGAAGTAGCTATTTAAATCCACACGAATATATTTGAGCTTGTGCAATTTGCTACAGATGCGAGTTGCAGTTGTCCACTCTCTGACCATCCAGTCAAAGGACATGAAAATGCTGACATGACTGGATGCCTTCTAGGGGCCTGTATATGTCCAAATCGCAGTCTGAGTGGTTAAAGCAACAGCTTTAAAGCAACATAGATTTAAATCCAACAAGAACCCGAAATGATAATTACGACAATACAAGATGTGATGGCAAAAATTTCATTGAATAGAGACTCTGACCGAAACATTTTGTGACACAGCAGCAGCACAACTGAGAGAAATGCTATTAACTTCAGACTATTAGGAATAATAGACAGAAAATATATTTAAAAAATGGCAGTATTTCTGATTTAGTAATTCTAATCTTAGGCCAGTAGAGAAGGCCTTGCTGGCCTTGATGGTCCGCCACTGCATGATAACAAATTGCATTATGTAATTTATGTAATTCTTTAAATGATAGAAAAAAAAGGATGAAGGCCACAGGTAGCAACAGATCTTTTAGAGCTTTTAGCACCACCAGGACAGACAAGAAGACAAGCAGCCATTAATGACCTTTGACCCAAAATACAAGGCAATGACAATATTTTTGTACAATTTATTTACACCATTTTGTAAAAATAGCAATGTCAAAATATTGTCATTGCTATTTTTACAAAATGGTGTAAATCTCTAACTGGTCATGACCTGATTTGTTGAAATTTGCTGTGCTTTTCAACATTTTAAATTCTCTGCCAACTTCTTTGCATAGCATCACTTGTCTGACATCTGAAAGGGAAGGGGAAAAATACAACACGTCTTGGCATTATAGGTTTAATAAGTAGATGGATAGATACAACTTCATTGTCACTGAATAGTAGAGGTAAACAGCAACAAAATGCAGTTTAGCATCTAGGGTTATATGTACAATATATGTACAGCAAATCAATATAAAGGCTATAGCAGTAAAGAAAATGTTCATATGAGCTTTTGGGTAAGTACAAAAAATAAATATAAAGGCTCTGAGCAGAGTAAAAATGTGCAGGAGCTGTTGAGCAAGTATATTTACAATAAATATGAACATATATATGAACAAATATTTGAGAAGTAGCATAAGTGCAGGATGTGTGTAAGGCACAATATGTGTAGAGAATGTGGGATATGCTTTACAAAAGTTATATACAGTTATACCCAATGTATATACAGTTGATATATAGATATGAGAATAATCTAGGATATATTCAATTCAATTCAATTCATTTTCATTTGTATAGCGCTTTTAACAATGAACATTGTCTCAAAGCAGCTTTACACAGATAATGTGGTGATTAAAAGTGAATATGTTCTTTATAAGTAAGTTTGTCCCTGATGAGCGAGCCGGTGGTGACTGTGGCAAGGAAAAACTCCCCGAGATGGCATAAGGAAGAAACCTTGGAACCAGACTCAAGAGGGAACCCCTCCTCATCTGGGTTGCACTGAATCTCCATTTATAGCAGATATAGGATGTTGTGGGAAACAGTGATGGTGATCAGAAGTGAAAAGAAGTCCTGAGTCAATATAGCAGACTGTTGACATTAACTACAGTCCAATCCATCCTCAAAGCGCCCGTTAGGCAGTAGGAGCATTCAGTCATCAGAAGTTACATGATTGTAATAATAGCCCTCTTGCATATAGTAGTTTTTCTACTCTTTGCTTGCTATTTTAAAACTGTTTTATATAGTTTTATATAGAATGTAAATTTAATTTTACATTCACACATTCACCATCTCGGAGCATGACGTGAGGAGGGCATTCAAGAGAGTGAATACCAGGAAGGCAGCAGGACCAGATGGCATCTCAGGTCAGGTTCTGAAAGCCTGTGCTGACCAGCTAGTCAAGTAGTCCTGAGTCAATGTAGCAGTCTGTTGACATTAACTACAGTCCAATCCATCCTCAAAGCGCCCGTTCTTACTCCGGAATTTCATGGAACCACCAAAGGGGTTGATGAGAAACCATCCCAAGATGCACAGAGTGGCCTCCAGTCGAAGAGAACACTATCCAGAGGCAAAGTGGGAAGATCTACGGAGGGGAGAGGGGCAGGAACAGTGGTCACTGGAACCTCAGGAGCATGTTTAGTGAGAGAAAAAGAGATTATAGGTTTAATACAACAAACCTGAGTAAACGTGTGAATGTGAGGGGACGACAGCATACAAATATCCCAGTTCACCAAACACTCCATATCTATGATCCCTTCACTTCTGCGCCTTTACCTAAGAAAAAATCTACTGATAAAAGGCTTGACTAAATAAATACGTTTTCAACCTCGACTTGAACACTGAGACTGTGTCTGAGTCCCGAACACTGGTTGGAAGGCTGTTCCATAACTGTGGGGCTTTATAAGAGAAAGATCTGCCCCCTGCTGTAGTCTTCTGTATTTGAGGTACCAACAGATAGCCTGCACCTTTTGATCTAAGTAGGCATGGAGGATCATACTGGTACAGAAGTTCACTCAGATACTGCGGTGCGAGACTGTTAAGTGCTTTATACGTCAGTAGTAGTATTTTATAATCAATGCGAGATTTGATTGGGAGCCAGTGTAGACTGATTAAAACAGGGGTGATGTGGTCATATTTTCTAGATCTAGTGAGGACCCTTGCTGTTGCATTCTGAACTAACTAAAGCTTATTTATGCACTTACTCGAACACCCAGACAGTAAAGCGTTACAGTAGTGTAAACTAGATGTAGCATGAACTAGTTTTTCTGCATCCTGTAACGACATCATATTTCTAATTTTAGCAATATTTCTAAGGTGAAAGAAGGCAATCCTGGTAATATTATTCACGTGAGCCTCAAAGGAAAGACTAGGGTCAATAATAACACCAAGGTCTCTGACAGCCGTACAGGCTAAAACAGAAACACCATCCAGAGATGCTACGTAATCAGAAAGTTTGTTTCTAGCTGCATGTGGTCCTAGTAAAAGTACTTCCGTGTTATCTGAGTTGAGCAGAAGAAAGTTATCAAGCATCCACTGTCTAATGTCCTTTACACACTTCTCAACATTGTTAAGCTGATCTCTCTCATCTGGCTTTGCTGAAATATACAGCTGCGTATCATCAGCATAGCAATGAAAGCGAATACCATGTTTATGTATAATTTCACCCAGAGGCAGCATATATAAAGAGTAAAGCAGTGGGCCTAAGACAGATCCTTGAGGAACACCAAACTTTATCTCAGAGAGTGTGGAGAACTCACCATTTACATCAACAAACTGATAGCGATCAGTCAAATAAGACCTGAGCCAAGAGAGAGCTTTTCCCTTAATTCCTACAACGTTCTCAAGTCTAGCATGTAGTATAGTATGATCGATGGTGTCAAAAGCTGCACTGAGGTCGAGCAAAACAAGTAAGGAGACAAAACCCTGATCAGAGCCCAATAGCAGGTCATTTACCACCTTAACTAGCGCCGTCTCTGTGCTATGATGAGGCCGAAATCCTGACTAATACATTAAAAAAATGTTATGCATAAGTAGATGTAAACATAACTGCTGTGCTACAACCTTTTCTAAAATTTTGGATATAAAGGGGAGATTTGTTATTGGCCTGTAGTTGGACAGCTGACATGGGTCAAGGTCAGGTTTCTTAATTAGGGGGATGATAACTGCCAGTTTGAAAGATTTAGGTACATAACCAGGGCTAATGGAAGAGTTTATTATTTTTAAAACATGTTCAATTACTTCTGTTTGAGGAAACTTGTGGGCAAGGGATCGAGAATGCAGGTTGATGATTTTGATGAGGAAATTAATGAAATTAAGTCATTCTCATGAATAGGAGTAAAGCTTTGTAATTGATGGTCTGTTATAATTACACTGCTGTCTACAGGGTTATTTATAAAATAGTTTGGATACAATGGATTAAATACAGGATAAATGAATAGAATAATTGAATAGAATAATATTATTATTTACAGAATAATTGTCCAGAATGATATAAAATGTGCAGAGTAAAGCAAAACAGCATAATGATTACTGCAGTAGAATAAAAAAGTGTCAGTGAGCAATCAGTGTCCTCGTATTTTGTGGAGGTTAGTGGGGTGAGAGTAGATAGTAAAAGCTGGTCCTGATCCTGCTGGTTCTTGTGTTTATGTTGCTTTATCTCATTCCTGATGAACAGAGGTTAAACAATTTGTGAGTGAGATGTGAAGAGTCTTTGATGATCCTCCTTTGGTAAAAGTGCTCAGTGGGAGGTAGTTGGGCGCCAGTGATGCGTTGAGCAGTTTTGACCAACCTTTGCAGGGCTATCCATTCGCACAAGTGGGACATATAGAATTTCTTATGTCTGCTCAAGTAATATAGACGCTGTTGTGCCTTCCTAACCAGAGCTGAAGTGTGTTGGTGCCAAGACAGATCCTTAGAAATGTGGACTTAAAGTTGGAGACCCTCTCTACCTCAGATCCATTGGTGTAGACAGGGGAATGACTGAAACTTCAATTAAACAAAACTAACATCAATAGGTAACCTAAACAAGCTCAACTTACTACTGCTCTACTAATCCAGGATCCAAAACAGTCTTCAGTGCCAGAGCTTCTCATAATAACCTGTCTATGCCATTTTCTTTTTCCTTTACCAAAGCAAGAAATAAGCACCATGGCTTATTAACAATTACTTATGCCAACTCAGCCAAAGAATGTCCATTCGTAGCTCTGGGGTCCAAGGTTTACTCCCAAAGCTTCATCTGGTTTGTTCATGTTTTATCTAAATTATTTTTCTTTCAGTTTTTCACTCTGTTTCAATATCCATGTAAAATGGACAAATTCAATTTCATTCATTTTTATTTGTATAGTGCTTTTAACAATGGACATGTTATGTAATGAATAAGATTGTTCTTTATAATTGTAAGTTTGTCCCTAATGAGCAAGCCAGTGGCGACTGTGGCAAGGAAAAAATCCCTGAAATTACTTATAGAAGAAACCTTGAGAGGAACCAGACTCAAGAGGGAACCTATCCTCATCCGAATGTCTTTTTATTACAGTTTAATGTTGTTGAGGTGTGCAGTGATGGTGATCAGATGCAACCTGTAGTCCTTAATCATTGTATCATGCTGTTGACATTAAGTATAGTCCAAATCCTACCTCAAAACCTTCTGTGCTGCTCCGTAATTCCATGGATCCTCCGGTTGTTGATTCTAAGCTAAAGAGAACACCATCCAGAGGCAGGCCAAGACAAAGCGGGCAGATCTAAGAAGAGGAGAGGGGCAGGAACACTGGTCACTGATACCTCAGGAGCATGTTTAACTCAACTGAGAGAGAGTGGTAACAGGGAGAGAGAAATATGGATTATTAAGTACCCTAATTGTTGTATGAAAGTTAAGGACACTGTGCAGTTGGGGACTCTAGCAGGACTCGCTATGGCAGCATAGCTAAAAGGGAGAACCAGAAGGTAATACAGACATGAACTGATCTCTGGGATAAGAGACGACCCACCACACCACCATCAACAAAAATTATGGAATGCCTGAGAGTAAGGGGACAACAGCATACAAATTTCTCAGCTCACCAAACATTCTATATCCATGATCCCTACAGATCTGATAATGTTTATAAGAAAAACCTACTGACAAAAGGCTTGACTAAATAAATATGTTTTCAGCCTGAGTCCCGAACACTAATTGTTCCCTAAGGCAAACGGCTGTTCCATAACTTTGGGTCTTTGTAGAAGAGCAGCTTTGCCCCCTGCTGTAGTCTTCAATTATTTGACAAGCAATACACCAATCCAAAAATGAAAGTAAAAGAAAATGGCATAGACAGGTTTCTATGAGAAGTTCCAGCACTGAACACTGCTTTGGATGCTGGATTAGCAGAGCAGCAGTTATACAGTAAATTAAACTTGTTTAAGTCAAGTCGAAAAGTCAAGAAGCGTTTATTGTCATTTCAACTATATATAGCTGACGCAGTACACAGCTAAATGAGACAACGTTCCTCCTGAACACTGGAGCAACATTTAACAACATAAAGCTACATCACAGAAAACACAGAGCTAAGGACTAGTAAGTGTCCTCACCACATAAAATGCATCATGTGCAATCTGGTGCAAACAGTGTAAGACAACATAAGACAGTGTAGGACAAATACAGAAAAAACACAAAATAGCACTGCCAGTAAACCTACTATATATTACACAGTGCAGTGTGTAAGAGAGAACTGAGTACAGGAGTGTACCTTGTAATTAACAAAATATAAACAAAAGGGTTTGTGCAAAACACTAATAGCAGCAGTCAAAAAGATGTGCACAAACAGCATGTAAACAGCATGTAAAACAGTTTGTAATAATGAGGTAATATAATATGGGTGGTGCTGAAGACATGGATGGAGTACGAGTGTGTGTTAAGTCTGGGTTGTGCAGATCAGTAACACATTTGGGTGCTAGTGTGCATATGAGCTTCATTTCATTGTGTGCTGAGAAGCCTGATGGATTGAGGGAAGATACTTTTGCAAAGTCTGTTGGCTTTGAGGATGCAGCATGTGGTGTAAATGTCCGTGAGCGAGGGGAGAGAGACTCCGATGATCTTCTCAGCTGTCTTTAGCTGTCCCAGCTGCTCAGGATGCTCTCAGTGGTCCCTCTGTAGAACGTGGTCAGGACGGGGGGAGGGAAATGGGCTTTTCTCAGCCTTCTCAGGAAGGAAGTTACTGGGCTTTCTTGGTGATGGAGCTGGTGTTGAGCGACTATGTGAATTTCTCCGCCAGATGAACACCAAGGAATTTGGTGCTCTTGCTGATTTCCACATGGGATCCAACAATAATCAGTGGAGAATGGTCGCTCTGTGTTTTTCTTAAGTCAACAACCATCTCATCATTCTTGCTGATGAGACCCACCATGGTCTTGTCATCGGCGAACTTGATGATGTGATTCGAGCTGTGCATTGCTACACAGTCATAAGTCAGCAAAGTGAACAGCAGTGGACTAAGCACACAGCCTGTGGTGCCCCAGTGCTCAATGTGGACTTCCAGTCAGAAAGTCCAGGATCCAGTTACAGAGGGAGGTGTTCAGGCCCAGTAGGCTCAGCTTCTCGATCAGATGATGAGGGATGATTGTGTTTAATGCTGAGCTGCAGTCTATAAACTCTTGGACAGGTTGTCTTTAGCAAACTTTTTGTGTGCTTTCTTGTGAGCCAGCTTCAGAAGAGGCTTCCTTCTGGGACGACGGCCTGCAAACAGACTTGTTGCAGTGTCTGGCGTTTGGTCTGAGCACAAGCAAGCAGACCTTCTGCTTCTGTAACTTTTAAAACAATACAGCCAGCACTTATCATCTGTTTTTTTAAACAGCTTTTGCACCTGACGCACAGCACGAGGACTTAACTTTTTTGATGGACCAGGCGAGGCCTGTTCCGAGTGGAACCGTCTTGGAAAACCTCTGTATGACCATGGCCACTGTTCTGTAACTCAGTTTCAGGGTGTTACAAATTTTCTTATAGCCTCGGACATCTTTGTGTAGAGCAACAATTCTAATTCTCAAATCCTCAGTTCTTCTTGTACAGCTGTTATCACTTAAGGTGTACTTAGTTTTGTAATACAGTGGGGCAAAAAAGTATTTAGTCAGCCACCAATTGTGCAAGTTCTCCCACTTAAAAAGATGAGAGAGGCCTGTAATTTTCATCATAGGTACACTTTAACTATGAGAGACAAAATGAGAAAAATTTTTTTTTAATAATTTATTTGCAAATTATGGTGGAAAATAAGTATTTGGTCAATAACAAAAGTTCATCTCAATACTTTGTATATACCCTTTTGTTGGCAATGACAGAGATCAAACGTTTTCTGTTCTTCTCCACAAGGTTTTTACACACTGTTGCTGGTAGTTTGGCCCATTCCTCCATGCAGATCTCCTCTAGAGCAGTGATGTTTTGGGGCTGTCGCTGGGCAACATGGATTTTTAACTCCCTCCAAAGATTTTCTATGGGGTTGAGATCTGGAGACTGGCTAGGCCACTCCAGGACCTTAAAACGCTTCTTACGAAGCCACTCCTTCGTTGCCCAGGCGGTGTGTTTGGGATCATTGTCATGCTGAAAGACCCAGCCACATTTCATCTTCAATGCCCTTGCTGATGGAAGGAGGTTTTCACTCAAAATATCATGATACATGGCCCCATTCATTCTTTCCTTTACACGGATCAGTCGTCCCCTCCCTTTGCAGAAAAACATGATGTTTCCACCCCCATGCTTCACAGTAGGTATGGTGTTCTTTGGATG
Organism: Silurus lanzhouensis; assembly: GCA_039877035.1. Classification (NCBI taxonomy): domain Eukaryota; kingdom Metazoa; phylum Chordata; class Actinopteri; order Siluriformes; family Siluridae; genus Silurus; species Silurus lanzhouensis. The sequence goes on from JBCEWE010000287.1 coordinate 5,221,842, forward strand.
CAACTCAGCATTCTTTCTCCTCCAAACATGACAAGTTGAGTTTTTATTAAAAAGTTCTATTTTGGTTTTATCTGACCATATGACATTCTCCCAATCCTTTTCTGGATCATCCAAATGCTCTCTAGCAAACTTCAGATGGGCCTGGAAATGTACTGGCTTAAGCAGGGGGACACGTCTGGCACTGCAGGGTTTGAGTCCCTGGTGGCGTAGTGTGTTACTGATGGTAGCCTTTGTTACTTTGGTCCCCGCTTTCTGCAGGTCATTCACTAGGTCCCCCTGTGAGGTTCTGGGATTTTTGCTCACCGTTCTTGTGATCATTTTGACCCCACAGGGTGATATCTTGCATGGAGCCCCAGATCGAGGGAGATTATCAGTGGTCTTGTATGTCTTCCATTTTCTAATAATTGCTCCCACAGTTGATTTCTTCACAACAAGCTGCTTACCTATTGCAGATTCAGTCTTCCCAGCCTGGTGCAGGTCTAAATTTTTTGTTTCTGGTGCCCTTTGATAGCTCTTTGATCTTGGCCATAGTGGAGTTTGGAGTCTGACTGTTTGAAGTTGTGGACAGGTGTCTTTTATACTGAGAAGTTCAAACAGGTGCCATTAATACAGATAACAAGTGGAGGAAATAGAAGCTTCTTAAAGAAGTTACAGGTCTGTGAAAACCAGAAATCTTGCTTTTTTGTAGGTGACCAAATACTTGTTTGCAACCATAATTTGCAAATACATTCTTTAAAAATCAATGTAATTTGTGAACCTGCAACAATGTCAACAATTCTGTTTTTCTGTCAATATGGGGTGCTATGTGTACATTAATGAGGAGAAGAAATGAACTTAAATGATTTTAGCAAATAGCTGCAATTTAACAAAGAGTGAAAAATTTAAGGGGGTCTGAATACTTTCCGTACTCACTGTATATCTTTTTTTTTTTTACATATAATATAAATGGTACATAAAAATGATCTAGAATATGAAATTCATTTATTGGGGGTACTCCGTCCATTAGTGATGTTTAGCTGTTTGCATTCTTACAGGAGCTCTGTTAATATGTTTGCGTGTTGGATTCTAGAACATCAATTACTTTGTGCACTATGACTAAATTTACTATTATTTGTCAGTGGTGTAGCAGGTCATGTTGCTGCCTTGTAGCTCTGGGATCCATAGTTCACACCCAAAGCTTCATCTGGGTTGTTCCTGTTTCCACTACCTTATTTTCTTCACGTTTTTCACTTTTTGTTTTAATGTTGATTTAAAATAGACAAGCATTACACCAATCCTAAAACAAAAGGGGTGGTAAACTTTACAATGCTAATGATATAATCAAAAAAAAATCATTGTACTCTTTTTTTTTTTTTTTTTTTTAAACAAAGATTACACAAAAAAAAAATAGTTTTAAAGTTTTATTCTAAAAAAAGCCTTCAACATAGTTGTTAAAGTGCTGACAAAAAAAAAACCTATTTACAGTCACTTCACATTAGAATTTTGTCTGTTAGTCTCCATGTGGTTTTGGCAATGAGATACAGTGCACACGCACATACATTTTTATTTTGAGTCTTTATCCCTCATGTGGGTCCTAACCCACATGACTGTGCACATGACTGTGTGTCACTTCTTATTGGGGACTACGCCGTCAGAGTAGTCCTCCAAAACACCATTCAGATGATCGTTGTGAGTCTTGAACCGTCTCTTCTTCTGTGTCACCGGCTTCTTCCTCTTTTGGATTGGTGTCTACAGAAGATAAAAGTTTAAAAATGGATGAGATTAACTTTATACAGTGGCACTTTAATGCAATTTGCACGTTGATGGCAAGGCGTTTTTATACCTTTTGGGTGGATTCACCATATAAAAAGTGTATAATTGTTTTGATATAGTCAAAGAGAAAGAGATGATTTAGCATTTTGGTTCTCCAGTGTTAGTGTTTTCTTTTGTTTTGTTAACAATTAGAGGTCAAGTTTGAACTTTATAACTCTGTCTTATTGAACATTTTGTTTGACTATTTTATAATTCAATTCATTTTTATTTGTATAGCGCTTTTAACAATGAACATTCTCTCAAAGCAGCTTTACACAGATAATGTGGTTATAAATGAATATGTTCTTTATCAGTGTATGTTTGTCCCTGATGAGTGAGCCGGTGGTGACTGTGGCAAGGAAAAACTTCCTGAGATGGCATAAGGAAGAAACCTTGAGAGGAACCAGACTCAAGAGGGAACCCATCCTCATCTGGGTTGCACCGAATGTCAATTAATTGCAGATATACGATGTTGCGGAGTACAGTGATGATGATCAGAAGCAAACTGTAGTCCTGAGTCAATGTAGCAGTCTGTTGACATTAACCACAGTCCAAATCCCTCCTCAAAGCGCCCGTTCTTACTCCAGAATATCATGGAACCACCCAAGGCGTTGATGAGAAACTGTCCCCAGTTGCACAGAGTGACCGCTAATCGAAGAGAACACTATCCAGAAGCAGGCCTGGACGAAGTGGGAAGATCCACGGAGGGATCTCTAAGTTGGCATAGGATACTTCTTGAAAATGGATTCGAACTTCAACTGATTGATATTTTTGCACTTAATGAGTAAAAATTGACATAAACCATGTCAATCAGATGGGGACAAAAAATTCTCTTTCGAGTCTGGTTCCTTTCAAGGTTCCCTTATCTCATATCACCACTCAAAAAGCTTACTCATCAGGGGAAAATGAATATATAAAAGACATTCCTTTAAAATGTGTATCCTAAACCTATGTGTACCTAAATGCACATCATTCACTTTGACTGTTGATTTCTGTAAAGCTGCTTTGAGACAATGTCTGTTGTGAAAAGCGCTATAGAAATAAACTTGACTTGACTATGTATTTCTTTAAAGCTGGTTTTTGACGGTATCTGTTATTAAAACAGCTATACAAATGAAAGTGGATTAAACTGAATGATATATTAAAGATGTATGTATACGCACTATTTTCTTTGATCCTGTATCCTGCATAGATGAGATGCCCTGTCTCTTCAGGTACTCTTCAATCTTGTCATCGTCTATGGAATCCACTGGAACACTGCGCCACAGCTTCTGGAACTCTGCATGTGACAGAACACACGTTCCACACTAACCAAAACTGTACACCTACACTAACTGCACGGTCCATTAAAAATGTGTTTAATTTTCAAGTAAAAATTAGTTCCATTTCAGGCAACGAATTTGATCACTAACATGGTATGCATAATTTAGAAGTCATTGGGGAATTCATTATAATCCCTTATAAGAGTTTACTTTAAGCTAACGAAAGTTGACAGAAAACACATATTTCGGCACAGTAAGCAGAAAGTTTCAGACAGTGAGGAATTAAAAGGCTTTGAATGGGATTACGGAGATTTCTGATTAACAAGACGGTTTTGGATTTAGATTTTGATCACTGCTATGCTAATCAACCAATTGCCACATCATATTTTAATTAAGAAATACAGAGCAAAGAGGAGCAACAGGACAGCGGTAAATATGTTGCCCTGTGGTTCACCGAAGCAAGATTCTTCTCCAGTCCTTTGAACTTCAAGCTGTTTACAGGTAATTTTTTACTAAATGTAACTGTTGTTTTTAATACACAGGTACGTGGCACATGCGGTGTGATTTCTAGCTCACAGTGACTCACCTTCATCGACTTCGAAGTGACAGTGTTTGTCATTGTAGAAGAGAATCTTTTTCTTGTCAGGTCTGGACACAAATATGATCTGATCTCCAAGAGCCTATGCACAGAATTAACAAAAAGAAGCTGCAAAGAAATTCCATCTAAAAACATTGAGAAGTTTTCAGCTGATACTTCAGAAACATTTGAAAGTTTAAACAGCAATGCAGAGTAAAGTTTCTTGGAGTAAAATGTCCTCATGTTATTTATATCCTTAGACCCAAACCTGGTTATGGCAAATTATGAAATCTCATCTGTAGATTTATAGAACAAACTTTTTATTAGTATTTATTATTAAGTATATTAATATTAATATATATATTATAATTATAATATTAATATATAAATTATTAAGAAAAGAAAACATTTGTTTTGTTAGTAGTGGTATGATAGACTGAGAGGTCACATGGGACTTCAAAGAACTATTACAATATTATCCATAATGCACTGAACCCTTTAGTTTTCTAAACACTTGTAAATCGTCTTATCTTAACTAGGGCTGGGCGATATGGCCTAAAAAAAAAAAAAATCCCAGATTTTTTCACAAAAAATCCGATTTGCGATTTAAATCGTTTTTTTTTTCCCCCTGCTTAAAATCAATCTGCATATGACAAAGAAAATGTTAAAAAAAAAAGTTTTAACTTTATTTAATAAAGTTTATTTACCCTTCTGGGATTATAACCCACTTTGGGTTAAAGTGCAATCAGAAACAACAAGCCAAAAATACAAGATGGCGGCCCTGCCATTGTAAATTGTGAAAATAGAACGTAAAATAACATAAAATGAGCAAACCTACAAAGAAAAATGTTTATGAGTGTTTAAATGTGGAACATGATTGAAAATGCACCTGAGGTTTTGAGTGATTTTGCCTTTACTTTTCTCCAAAACTCCACAGTAAAAAAATTTGAAAGATTGAGCAAACCTCAAAAAAATGTGTAAGTATTTGAATATGGTGATTCAAATGCTCTGATTTTTCTTTTTCTTAACGGAAACGCCGTTCTGAAGCGTCTTTACAGGTATTTTGACCGCTCCCACCACTCATACCAGAAGTGTACGATTAGACGCTCAACACTAAAAGTGCGGCTGCTTAACCGTGTATTTTCAGGATGCGGCTGCTTAATCGCAGTCTTGTGCTGCTGCTGTCTTGTTCATTTCGTAGGGCCCTACATCTCTCTCACTCGACAGCATGCCTCTGTTTGAGGTGCTGCAGTAAACTGGTGGTACTGCTACCTTTGCTTGCTCGCTTGTGTTGTTTGTGTATCTCTATGGCAAACGCGCAGGGGGGGGCTGAGTTCGTTCGAAACTATGGAAACCCCAGAGAGGAGCGTCGGCGGACATTAAAGAGAAACCCGATTTTTATTAAAACAGATCGATGTAAACTACACATTCGAGTTAATCGATAAAATCAATTTATCGCCCAGCCCTAATCTTAACTAAACAAAAGTTGTTGTACTTTAATGGCCTTGGCAGCATTGGGCAGGCCCTCTTCCACATCGTCCAGCAGTACTCCTCCTAACCCCTGCTGGTCATGCTTATCCAGCAATCTGAGCAGTGCTTTCTTGTCTTTCAGATGGTATTTAGGTTTAAATGCGTATTTCCCTTCACGCACGTCAATCTTGGGGTTACTTGCCAAGGCCTGAGAAAGTGGAACAGAAAAAGACAAACAAATAATTTCATATTTACACCAAAAATATAATAAAATTGAAACCACCTTGACCTTGTGAAACCTGAAATGATTAAAAGCACCATAGACAGCAATTAACACCGGTGGAGCTAAACTGTGGCATAGCGTAGCAAATACCACCACTCAGAACTGATTTTCACTGGATTAGAGCCACTATACAGTTGTGATTTGTATCCAGTCAGCAACTTAAATCTTATTAATTGGCATGAGGCCAAAGCACATTTCTCATACAGCTGGAAATGATGGAAAGAAAGAAACCCATTTTTAAATCACATGGATGAGTTTACTCATAACGCACCTCAGACATGAGCCATTGCTTCTGCTTCAAGCCAATGTCCAACAGCTTAGTCTCATCTAAAATCTCCTCCAGGGATAGTGGATGAGTGTCTCCTCTCTGATGCCTCGTCTAGGGAGTGAGAGAGAAGAAAAGAAAGCATTCAAATGTAATTAGTGCTGTGTCAGCCAGTAACACAAGATTGGCAGCCATGTGTGCTATCCTGAGTACATGGGCTTGCATACAGAGACATGATACAATCTGGCATAAACCCGTAAACAAAATGTTTTTCTTGGGCCCGAGTCAGAGACTGATGTCAGGCCGAAATCTAAGCTAATAATGTCCTTCAACAAAAACACATGCTGTTCATGCATGTCCTCCTGTTTACACTACACACACACACACACACACACACACACACACACACACACACACACACACACATTAAAACAATCTGCCTAATATGGAGTAAAGCTACAAAAAAACATCTCTGACCCTTCAAGGTATTGACTCCACAAGAAGGTGTGCTGTGGTATCTGGCAGCAAGATATCGTCAGCAAATTCTTTAAGTCTGTAATGAGATGTGGCCTCTATGGAACATACTTGTATGTTTAGCACATCTCTCAGATGCTCAATCAGATTGAGATCTGGCTAATTTGGATGCCAAGTCAACACCTTGATCATTCTCAAACTTTTCCTGAACAATTTTTGCAGTGTTTCAGAAGCAATATCCTGCTGAAACAGGGCATCAAGGAATATCAGAGCCATGAAGATGTAGACCAAGTCTGCAAGAATTTTTAAGTAGGTGGTACATGTTAAAGTAAAATTTAGATGAAAGCAAGGATTCAAGGTTTCCGAGCATCACAATACCACCACCTACTTCCGTTCTTCCCATCTTCCACACCGTATCCTAGGAACACATCACAAGACCTGTTGTTTTAGAGATGTCCTGTTCCAGTCCTCTAGCCAACATAACGTATTTTTCAATGCCGCAAAACATTCGCACTTGCCCATTATTCCACCTTGCAACATATCAACCTCAAGAACAGACTGATCTTCCTGCCTAACATATCCCACATCCCAAAGAGCTGGAGAGGTCGAGCGATTGAGTGTGCTGATTTATGTTTATTTTTTTTCCCCAGCACCGGTTGTTTGTGCTACAAATTGGGCCGATAAGGCCGGCGTGTCTGACACACCAAACCGTGCATGTACGTTCTGTGCTTGCCTGAGAGAACATAACTCTCCCATGATGATTTACGTAATTTATAAACCATAATTACTTTAAAACATTTACAATAATATGTTGTCTTTATGCTTTGTGTTAAGTTTGGTTTCACTAATAACAAACATACAAATGCATAAATCATCCATATTTGTTCATGCCCATTTTGATTAGAGTATTAAAAACATAGTATTAAAAAGTATTAATTCATGGTACATTTAGAACAGATAATGTGTGATTAAGTTGCGATTAATCATGAGTCAACTCAAGACGATCAATTGTGTGCTGTTACTGATCTTTAAGAATAAGGGAAATAAAGTTGATCGATCACACTATGAAGTTATGGGAAAGAGTAGTGAAAGCCAGGCTGAGAGAAGAGGTGACCATCTGTGAGCAACAGTATGGTTTCATACCGAGGAAGAGTACTATGTGTGATATTTGCTTTGAGAATGTTGATGGGGAAGAATATATAATTTCAGAAGGTGTTCAGGTACCTCGGGTCAACAGTGCAAAGTAATGGAGAGTGTGTTAGAGAAGTAAAGAAAAAAGTGCAGGGTAGAAAGGTATCTGTGAGTGAAAGTCTATAGGACTGTGGTCAGACCTGCGATGTTGTATGGTTCAGAGACAGTGGCATTGAGTAAAAGACAAGAGATGGAGCTGGAGGTAGCAGAGCTGAAGATGTTAAGATTTTCATTAGGAGTAACGACGATGGACAGGATTATAAATTAGTTTATTAGAGGGACAGTGCATTTAGGACGTTTTGGACGTGTGCAGAGGAGGGACATGGGGTATATCGGTGGGAGAATACTGAGGATGGAGCCACCAGAAAGGAGGAAAAGAGAAAGGCTAAGGAGGATGTTTATGGATGTGGTGAGGGAAGACATGCAGGTAGTTGGTTTGGAAGAGGCAGATGTAGAGGACAGGGTAGTATGGAGACGAATGATCCGCTGTGGTGACCCCTAATAGGAGCAGCCAAAAGAAGAAGAGTTTTATAAATGTTGATTACCAGCTTACTCTCGTTAGTGTGTTTCACTAAACCTGAAATATGATACAAGGCTGGACAATAGGGACTGCTCGATTACCTGGGGCCGGCATGACAGACACTTGGAACAAAATTACTCACTGCTCCTGACTGAATAACTTTCTTAGCTTTCTTTTTATTTAAGTAATGAATGTTATGCTGTGTTTTAATTTCTATTGCTTTTTTCGGTTTCTTTGTGTGTGTGTGTGTGTGTGTGTGTGTGTGTGTGCTTGAGTGAGAGAAGGAATAAATCATATTAACCTGTTTTTTCAACTATTTCAACCACCCACATACAAAAGACCTCTAATGCCAACCAACAAGTTCAAAAAAAACCTTCTGCATCCCAGCAGAATTTGCAACAGCTTTTCTGAGTGACTTAAAGTACAAAAGTGACTGTAAAGAACTACAAACCAAACCAAACCAAAATGGACTGGATGCACAGGACTACCACTCACAACGACTAAAGATGCAGACTGTTCTAATGATGGAGACAGTAGCTAAAAGGGTGACTGTCCCAAAGAAAAGCAAAATAAGTCATCTAATTGACAAACATCATGAAAATAAAACATAAACATTACTTAATACTTGTTACTCTATGAGAAGTTTTTATTTATTTAAATAAATATTTATTATGTCAACAGTTACATATGTGCATGCAGTGCATGTTTAATACATAATTCATTTATACAGATGTTTCTCCAGGAATATATAAAGAGTTTGGGAATTTTAGAGAAATACTTGCATAACATTTGAACAAAACCTATTAGTTTTCAGTCAAGTAAATTTTGCTGCAGATTTAGTCGACTTAAATCTTATGGTATATAGTTGACTATAACTAGACAAAAAACAATTCAGATAACTTAAATATAACAAACTAAACACCATTTCAGTCAAAGTCTAAGACTAAATCTAAATATGTTGTCAAAATTAACACTGGTTTAGGCTACAGTTATGATCGGGTACCAAAACCTGCTACCAAGTGCACTGATTGAAGAGGCTTGTGTTGTGCAATAAATGTTCAATTATATCAATTTTCTGTATCACGTCTTTTAACCATTAGATTTATGGTATAGGGGGGGGGGGGGGGGGGAGGATCGGCCAAAAAATCGGCATATCTCGGCCATCGGCTGTCTGACATCTAAATTGGCATCGCAAAAAAACATATTGGTCCACCTTAGAGACAATATACAGTGCCCTCCACAATTATTGGCACCCCTGTTTAAGATGTGGTCGTGGACTTCAAAAAATTCTCCTTTTTTTTTTAAAACAACATAGAACCCAAATGCAAAAAAAGAGAAAAATCCAACCTTTTATTTAAGTACATTACTTTGGTGGTAAAAAAATCACACATTTAGAAAAAAAAAAAAAAACTTGAAATCATGTGTGCCACAATTATTGGCACCCCTGATGTTAATACTTTGTACAACCTCCTTTTGCCAACAAGACAGCACTTAATCTCCTCCTATAACATTTCACAAGATTGGAGAACACAGAGAGAGGGATTTTTGACCCTTCTTCTTTGCACAATCTTTCTAGATCATCCAGTGTCCTGGGTCCTCTCTTATGCACTCTTCTCTTTAGCTCGCCCCACAGGTTTTCGATTGGGTTGAGGTCTGGGGACTGAGATGGCCATGGGAGGACCTTGAGTTTGTGACTGCTGAACCACTTTTGTGTAGATTTTGCCACATGTTTTGGATCATTATCCTGCTGAAAGACCCAATGACGACCCATCTTCAGCTTTCTGGCAGAGGCCATCAGGTTTTTATTTAAAATATCCTGGTACTTCAAAGCGTTCATAATGCCATGCACCCTAACAAGGTTTCCAGGGCCTTTGGAAGAGAAACAGGCCCACAGCATCACAGATCCTCCACCATACTTCACGGTGGGCATGAGGTGCTTTTCGGCATACTCATCTTTTGTTTTACGCCAGACCCACTTAGAGTGTTTGTTGCCAAAAAGCTCAATCTTAGTCTCATCTGACCAAAGCACACGATCCCAGTTGAAGTCCCAGTACCGCTTAGCAAACTCCAGACGTTTACGTTTGTGAGTGTTAGTGAGAAAAGGCTTTTTCCTTGCATGCCTCCCAAACAGCTTGTTGGCATGTAGAGAGCGTCTGATGGTTGTTTTGGAGACTCTGTGACCCCAAGATGCCACTCTTTGATGCAATTCTGTGACGGTGAGCTTGGGAAATTTTTTTACTTCTCTTACCATCCTCCTCACTGTGCGTTGTGGCAAGATAAACTTGGGACCTCTTCCAGCCTTGTTTGTCACTGTTCCAGTTGTTTTAAACTTCTTAATGATTCCTCTGACTGTAGATACCGGCAAGTTAAGGCGAGTGGCTATTTTCTTGTAGCCATTGCCTGACTTATGAAGGTCGACACACATTTGCCTTACTTGAATAGTGTGTTCTCTTGTCTTTGCCATGTTGACAAATGGGTAAGAGAATTAGGCCTCTGTGTCACGTCATATTTATACCCCAGGGAAACAGGAAATCATGAATTACTAATTAAAAGTCCCTAGATACCCTGACCAACCTTAGCAAATACAGAAAAATACATAAAAATAAAATTAAATTAAATTTTTCAGAGGAATTGTTAGGGGTGCCAATAATTGTGGGACACATGATTTCAAGTTTTTTTTTTTTTCTAAATGTATGATTTTTTTTACCACCAAAGTTATGTACTTAAATGAAAGGTTGGATTTTTCTCTTTTTTTGCATTTGGGTTCTATGTTGTTTTAAAAAAAAGGAGAATTTGTAGAAGTCCACGACCACATCTTAAACAGGGGTGCCAATAATTGTGGAGGGCACTGTAGGTACAATAATGAGTGTCTGCAGGCAACAGTAATCATGTTTTAGGTTCCTTGCAAATTTGGGGCAGCATTTCTGCAAAAGGAGTTAGAGATTTGGTAAGGATTAATGTAGTCAATTAGTCTGAGATTGCAGAGTCCATCAGGGTGGGACCTGATTGGTCCTAAATTTATTCTGCAACAGGACCAATGTCATTAAAAACCATCTTCAGTGTCAAAAAGAACAAGGAGTCCTGGAAGTGATGCTTTGGCCTCCACAGGTGGTTAGTTTTCCAACATGGCTGGAAAACTGCTGACTTCCTTCAAAAACTGTGTGCAAGAACCGAAGAACCCTGAGGAAACTCACTTGGACATGTGTACAACATGCACAGAAACTCAACATACAAACTGTTCACCTGAGAGCTGAACCAGGAGTGAACCAGGGATCCTGTAGCTGTGGAGCGGCAACACTTAAATGTTTAACATGTAAAAGCATCCAGGACATTAGTGCTACAATCTACAACAGCGTAGGACTCCAGATGGTCAGATTCTTCAACAACGATCTCAGATAAGACCATCTGTCTTCCCAGAAGCCATGTTTGCTTATTTATGCATTATATATGCTGCTTACTCTTGCATCGCATGCTGCTGGTTATGCTGCATGTAACACAGTCAGGCTGCTGAACATTGCACAGTTATGTGGATCCTGAAGATAATGATGATGCTGTTGTTATTAAGTGTAATGACCTGTATTAATGCTCACATTTTCTAAATATACATGCTGTCTATTTGCAGGACAGCACCACAATCCACTCCTTACTGTTATTGATTAATCATACAATTCAACTATAGTAGCTTAAAATCTCAAATCTTTCTGCGGTTGAAATATTTCTTAAAATTTTTATATTGATAGTATTTCAGCAATAAGGAACCAGTGTGTGTTTGTGAATAAGAAAGATACTTTATAAGCTATTTTTTAATTGAACACTTTGCTTCTTCTCAAAAGGCTTCCTACTGTACATATAGCAAATAAGCTTTTGTTTATTTCTACAGTTTATACAACAACCCTCTTTTGGTTTGAAGTCTGCATTGGTTCACTCCTGCACTGGTTCTGGGCCTCAGGACTCAGACGTGGCACATCACTCAAGATTTTCTCTCTAATATTTTACCTTCATGTAGTTGACAATTCGTGCCAAGACTCCAAACTTGTAGCCTGAGCTTCCAGAGAGAGCTTTGAGATTAAAGGATCCATTACTGGAGTCTGGAAAAAAAAAAAAATTATAAAATATGTAAATAAACATAAATGCATTAGGACCAGCCACTTACAACTAATCAGTGACTTGCTTTTTTTGGTACACATTTATTGGTAAGTCACCTAAATGAATAAGAGAGATTTGAAAATATATTGGAGATTATTCAATAAAATAAAATGAGAGAAAGAAAGATCTACCAAAAGTGCAAAAAGTAGCAATCATGCAAACAGTGCAGATAATAAATATGTAGCATGATTATGATGTAGATAATAATAATAATAATAATAATAATAATAATACTGTTTTTGGTGAGTGAAAAAGGCAGATGATATAAACTTCAGGAAATAACTTAATGTAATGTAAATAATAAAGGTATACCTTATCTTAATAATGTAATATAATAAAGGCATTTTCAAAATGATCAAATAATTTCTATCTTTTCCCAATTGTCAAGTGATACAGTTTTGTTATAAAATAAAATTTTGAATGTTATAATTTTATATTTGATCTTTATTTAAAAGTATTTGGTGCACACACAAAGACAATAAAAACACACCCAGTGCAAATTATTTTAAATTATTCAACCATTTTAAAAGGTCCATGCTGAAGACTGCTTTTTGAGAATAAACTGTATTTTTTTCTCTTTTTTAATAGGAACATTAAAGAAAAGTCCACGGCCATGAAAGAAATAAGCAATCTCAGTGTAAAATCAACAAGACAGAGCTCACTGTCAAAAAAGGAATAATGGTGTGTACAGATACTGCATCGCTTCCTACTGAAACCTGTCCTAACCCCAACGGAGCTCAGCCAATCACTGCAGGCTTCACGCGTTATTAATGCTGCGTGGGATGTGGCATCTGTTAAGGGACAAAGCGGGTGAGCAATGGTGATGCAGCAGGAAGTTGCAGGGTGGGGAAAGAAGGAAACAGAAAAAGGAGAAGGGCATTAGAGGGGCAGGAGACGTATCAAGACGCATGGGCAGACGCTTCTACCGTCCTTCAGCTCAGCTTTACAGGTACTGCATTTCTTTCTTTCTTTTTTATTAGGTTTATTTTGCAGAGCTGCAACAGCACAGCACAAAAAGAAGACTCAAACCCACCCATGCACACACACACACACACACACACACACACACACACACACACACACACACACACACACACACACACACACACACACACACACACACACACACACACACACACACACACACACACACACACACACCAAGCCACCCACCTGCCCACCCACACAAACACTGACAGTGCAATCCTTGTTTACTATTCAGACAACAGAAATTAATGCATAAAGGGCAGATACCAGATACTGTTGAAGACAAAAACAATAAAGGAGGATTTGGTCATTTTCAGTTTCGCTTTGCACCTGCTTGGTTCAGCTCTGAACAGCTCTGAACAGCTCTGTAATTGTTATTTAGAAATGACGGTATGCTATTTAGCTGCACAATCACTTAACACTACTACTGCGTGATATGGCGGGGGGAAAGGGGGTGGTCACTTCTAAAAGACATATTGCACCTTCATCAGAGATACTCTTTTCCAATTTTAATAGCAACCCAACCAGAACTGTAGGAGTTGTATAGTTAAATGAAATCACTTCAGTGCAAAACCCATAAATCAAGATAAGGATGTTTGTGTTGATACTGTGCTCAACACGTCAATAAATAATAGAGAATAGGCTTTAAAAAAAAATAACCTTTGGGGGGCAACAGTGAGGAAAAGCAGATCACCTGGGATACAAAACAGAACAATGTGTATTAAAATGAAATCCTGTCTATATGTACAGCGATGTGCGATGGACATTTAGAGACAGAAAGAGATAGAGAGAGAGACAGGATATAGACAGACAAATAGAGAGGACATTAGTAGAAAGATAGATAGAGATGGGTTTAATAGGTTATAATAGCATCGCTACAAGTGTTCAATAGAGGGATGCACTAAGCACACACACAGCTGATCATATTGCACTGCTAACTAGATTACAACCTTTAATAAGACCGGATTGGCAGCGCACACACCCGTACATCAGTGAATACAAATACAGTTAAGATGATAAGCAAAGCTATAGACACGCGACTGCACAGATGATCACAAGCAATCAGTCACACATTTTCATGAGTCATTGTATGTATGTATGTATATATATATATATATATATACACATACATACATACATACATACACACACACACACACACACACACACACACACACACACACACACATACAGCTATAAAATAAATTCTAACTACTAATACTACAAAATCAACAGTCCTGATAAAATGGGCAATTTTTGTAGTGTAAAAATAATAACAGGACAGAACTTACATAAAAAGGACAATAATCTACACCCCAAAACTAAAAGTGTTTGATTTTATTATACCACTTTTGCACAAGTGAAGAGTATCATCAGGCACACCTGGACTTTTGGTTGCTTTGTTGAGCTGGATGTATGCTTTAGTAATTGTAATGCTGAATATGACATCCCTTTGCATCTTCAGCTTCTAGCAGACACCTGAAGCTTCTCCCGTAAATATTTTACAGGCATTTGAAGCTATTCATGATCCCCTACATTGAACCCCGGTTTGAAGCTGACTGAGAAAAAGCGGTCCTAAAGCAATATGCTACCACCACCATGCTTCATTGTGTGCATGTTCTTCTGATAGGGTTTTGTTTTTTCACACCAAACATATATATTATACCTTTTGGAATTGACTGAGAGCATAACCAATTTTGGCACCTGGTTTGTGGTGACTTATAGCCTACCTTAAATCCCAAACCCAGAAACAATATTAAAAGGTTATTGTCACATGAAGAGAGCAATTGGTAATTGTCAGATGTCCCTGCAGCTCCATTAATGCTGCTGTAGGTCTCATGGGTGCCTCACGGGCACTGGCACTCTCTCTCATTCACCATATGCTTGTATTTGTGTCTTTTCCTCCTAGATCACCATGACCGTTTCCAGTGGCATCCCTGCTTCAATCCAACAGCCAATCCCTTTCCACGATGGCTGGAACATTGCCTGCTTTGTAATCCTCCTCCTTTTCATAGTCACTGTGCTCTCCCTGGCTACCCTAGCTTTCCTCTACGAGCTGCTAGACTGCAGCTGCTTCAGCAAAACCAAGACTGTGTGCAACCGACGCAGTACCAGTGATGAAATTGTATAGCCTTATCGTGGGCATGGAAACCAGTCCTGTACCATGGAAACAAGCGATGCAGGAAAGTGCAATTATGAAAGATGGACACCGAACACAATTTGGACGGATGAGGACTCAGAAAACAGTATCGGCAAAAACTAAAGAAATTTGTACCTTTTAATGCGTAATTCTGAGAAAGACAAAAAAAGGAACACAATGAATAAACACTGACTATATAATATTATTGTAAATAAAAGCGGTATTATCAAAACAGGAAGCAGTGACTAAGCATGGTTTAGTGACATTTGGCCGTCAGCCAACATAGCTGTTAGCATCAAGGCCATACTAATCAAATTAAGATATAAAGATTCATATTCTGGTACACAGAGAGGTCTATAAAGAAAATGTCCAAAACAAGGGTTTCATAGTCTAGTCCAGGGGTGCCCAATACGTAGTTCGCGATCTACCGGTCGATCAGTGTGGGTAGATCGCATGACGTAAAAAAAATGTATATTTATTTATGCATGTTTATATTAGGTAGATCATTTTGACTTGGTCATTTTATAAGTAGCTTGCATGCTGAAAAAGTGTGCGCACCCCTGGTCTAGTCCATTATTACATTCATTAGTCACTGCTGTGGGAATATCGATTAAGCAGGGCAGGGGAAACAGAAGGCAAAAGGTAGATATGTTGTGTGTTCAGAAGATTAAGTGGAAAGGGAGTAAGGCTGGGAATATTGGAGGTGGGTTTAAATTTTTCTATCATGGTGTGAAAGAAAAGACAAATGGTATAGAAGTAATCCTGAAGGAAGAGTATAGTAAGAGTTAAGTGGAGAGTTTCTGATGAAGTTAAAGAAAAAGAGGAGAAGAGTGAGGGGTAAAAGAAGAATAAAATGATGGAAACTGAAAGAGGAAGACTGAAGTGTGAGATTCAGGGAAGTTACGTGTGGCAGAGAAGTATGTGAAGGTGGTGCATGACAGCAGTGAAGTGTGCAGTAGGAATGATAGACTGGTTCAAGGTGAAGGTGGGACTGCATCAAGAATCGGCTCTGAGCCCTTTCCTATTTGCAGTGGTGATGGACATGTTGACTGACGAGGTCAGACAGGAGTCTCCATGGACTATGATGTTTGCGAATGATTTTCCTATTTTTGATGAGAGTAGGGAGCAGGTGAAGAAGAGCCTGGAGAGATGGAGGTACATGCTGGAGAGAAGGGGAATAAAAGTCAGTGGGAGAAAGACAGTACATGTGTGTGAAAGAGAGAAGTGGTGAAAGGGAAAGTTTATAGGACTGTGGTGGGACCTGCGATGTTGTATGGTTTAGAGACAGTGACACTGATTAAACAGAGGAGGCGGAGCTGGAGGTAGCAGGGCTGTAGATGCTGAGATTTTCATTGGGAGTGATGAGGATGGACAGGATAGAAATGTTTATTAGAGGGACAGCAAATGTAGGACGTTTTGGAGACAAGGTGAGGGAGGCGCGATTGAGAAGGATTGGAATGTGCAGAGGAGAGACATGGGGTATATCAGTAGGAGAATGCTTATGATGGAGCTGCCTGGCAGAAGGAAAAGAGGAAGACCAAGGAGAAGGGTTATGGATGTGGTGAGAGAAGACATGCAGGTAATTAATTTGAAAAAGGCAGATGTAGAGGACAGAGTGGTATGGGGAAGGAAGATCCACTATGGCGAACCCTAACGGGCGAGCCGAAAGAAGGGAAAAAAAAGGGATACTAATATATAATATATATTATATATAAATATAAATATAAATTCTGTACACTGTGCTTTAGTTAATATCAGTGCTGCCTGTTGCATATCAACACTTGGAGGCTTTTGTTGGCACCTGTCATACATTAGAGCTTATGAGATTTCATGCTACACGCATTCACTTCCAATAAGCCTTAATGTCCACAAGCACATTTAAACAATCGGTACGTCTGTAAAAAGAGCAATGTGTAATACATAAGATTTTTTTTGCACATGAATTATGGCGATGAATTTATTTCCATTTTTGCAGTGTATCTTAAAATACACTATAGCTGAAAATTTTATTTGTGCATGCGTGCGTGTGTGTTCGCACGCACGCATGTGTGGTATGATGAATTATTTCCTTTTGTTCATCATGACATAACTGCACAATCACTTTTTGCATTCATTACAGTAAACATAAGCAGTCCTGCAAACCCTAATGGTAATTCTTGGGTCATAGCCTCATTGCACATCCCAAAGGATGTCAAATATGTGTCAAAATGTTAATATATTAAAAATATATGTCAAAAGTTTGGAAACACTAGTCTTTGAGAGACACATGCATGTTCCCTTTTGTTATATGCAAAAATAAAATAATGTAATGTAGCAGTGTGGCTTTACACTGACCAACCAAATAATGTAAATGTACAGATGTCCCACTTCATTTTCATAGAAAAATCCTCCCTAAGCATGAAGAACAGCTTTACACACTCTCGGCATCCGAACAGTCCATTTCTCCAATCATTCCTTTCACTTTGCAAAATAAGTTTCCAACCTTCCCTGATCCAAAACAACCCCAAACCATTAAGCTTCCACCTCCATGTTTGACTGTGTGGGTGATGCAGTCTACTAACATCATCTCTCCTGTTCTCCATCTTACACAAGTTCTTCTTTTAGAGTCAGATAAGTCACATTTGGACTCATCTGCCAACAGAACTTTGTTCTAATCATTCACTGTATAACTCGTGTGTTTTGCAGGCTCTCGACAGGCTCTGTAAATTCGACAGGCTCCGTAAATTGTGCATTAGCATTCGCACAATATGTTTAATTATTAAAAAATATGAAGTGTCTTCATACAATTCTATCACATTCAGAACTACACATTATAATATTTGTGTTCCCAAAGAGAAGAAACTTCGAACAGGTAAATAAAGAAAAGCAGAACCCATCACATGCATCTTAGCTGTGGTCTTTCAAACCGTATGTTTTGAAACACATTTTAGGTTACATAAATATTGTATGTCTTCTGTAATAAGCTGGTCAAAAACAGAACTGTTTTATCTGCAGAAGTTTTCTGGACTTACTTGCTCAGACATACGTTTGTAGTTCGGTTCAGAGATTTTCTGTGGGATTCAGTTTACAATGGCCATTCAAATTATT
Organism: Silurus lanzhouensis; assembly: GCA_039877035.1. NCBI lineage: Eukaryota > Metazoa > Chordata > Actinopteri > Siluriformes > Siluridae > Silurus > Silurus lanzhouensis. Next base: position 5,240,035 of record JBCEWE010000287.1, read on the forward strand.
TCAGTGCACTACCTTTAAGTTATGTTTTTACAGCTTTGGAGCGATGCATAAGACCACATCCTGCTGGAAGACCTAAGTGTGATCAAGTCTAAACTTCCAGGCTGATACCCTGACAACTATTTTCTTTGTTGAACAGTTGGAAGGTGATCTTTGGCTTACAAACCTAACCCTATTCTCTCCTCAGAGTGGGTAAGATCGGCTTAGCAGTTGTCATGTTCTAGGTTACTGAACAAAAGGTTGAGGTTTTAAGTCTCAGCATCAGCAACATGCAACCAAGGGAGCTGGCTGCTGGGCCCTTTAATCTTCTCTGCTCCAGGAACACTGTATAATGGAAGATTCAAAACCGTAACTCCCCTAAACTCGTTATGGCCAAACTTCAGAGTGTGCCTTCATTTGGCCCAGAGACCAATCCACTAAAACCTGGTGATCACCTTCAAACTTCCCATTGAGGTCAGTCCTGGAGCAAAGGGTTTCTGCCCCGTGAGATATTCACTCCCTTAATTATGAATGAACATACGTACCTCATGGCTTTTACCAGTTTATTCTACCAGTTCCTTTGCTCATCTTGAGTGAGTTTACAATTTCTTGCTTAAATTTTGCTTGAATATTTTTTCCCTTGTATCAAGTATAAAGTATGGACAGTCACTAAAAGTCTCATGGCCATACGTGTCCTTTCTAAATAACAGTTTAAAAACTTGAAACTAAAAATTATTAAATACATTTCTAGAATTCAGATTGCATTAATTTCACCCACTTGAATTGGGATATGTATGAAATATATAGCAAATTGAATAAATAAATCTGTCCCTATTCATTGGTTTTACAGTGATCTCTGATGTGAACAATCAAAAGGAAATGACCTTTATGACGTTGCCAAAATAATCGTTATGCAAAATGAAATAAAAAGTGTTTTCTTTTTAACTGAGACTGAATATGTTTACTATTGTTTTCAATAAACAAATCGGTCTTTCTGGTACCAACTGTACCTGCACCAATGACCAGTTCAGCACTCGATCACAATCTTTTGTAATGATGCAAAAGAAAAACCTGTATATTCTTCACAAAAAATTATTTATAGCTGACCCCAAAAAATGACTCCATTCTGACCATAAACCTGATCAGATTAACTCATTTCCCAACATGAACATAGTGATTATGGAAAACATTTTATATGCATAGGGTATGCCTGAAAAAAACAAAACAAAAAAAACCACACACACACACACACACACACACACACACACACACACACACACACACACACAACCTAACCTGCACTGTTTTTCGATCCTGAGGATGAGTCTTTGTCAGGTTTGCTCTTCTTTTTCTTGGAAGAGCCTGAGGCTTCGGAGGACGCCGGTCTCTTCTCGACTGCAGGAGTGGACAGAGCCCTCTTCTTAAAGAGTTCACGCTCTCGCAGCAGAGCCGGATCCATCCTACATATACACAAAATAAATCTAATAACATCTCATTTCATTTGAGAGCTTAACAATCCAACCAATACAGTTAGCCACGTCCACAGCAGCACACTAACATATTACAGTATATAGACAAAAGTATTGGAACAACTGAATTTTCCAGCCATATGTGGTTCCTCCCCCAAATGTACAGAAGGTCTATGTATGCGGTTACATAAAATTATTGCATCACTTGAACTAGGAGAGCCAAACCTGTTAAAACATTACAATAGCCCACAAAGTCACCTCCATGAAGATATGCTTTACATGGTTTGCAGTGGAAGATCTGCTGTAGAGCTCTGCCCCTAAATCCTACTGAACTGGTTATGCAAACTGCAGTCCTTTAATAGACCAAATATATTTTAATGACAGTCTGAATCCATAGACATAATTCTTGAGTTGCTCAATAAGTTCATGGATCTTATCAGCCACTGGGTCTAAACATGGACGATGTCTAAAAAGCACATTGCAATTTTATGCTCAGGTGTCCACAAACTCTAGTCTAAAAGTGTAGCTAGCAAGCTGTAGCATAGCATGTTGAATATCATGTTAAATATCACTCACAAGCTTCAAGTTTGCTAAACATGAATTTAGAACTGATATTTAGAGACGTGTTTAAAAGACAACACAGTTACTATGAGAACTTTGTGTTACTGTTAGGCCTGTGTGTTTAGGCCTGACCTCACATTTAAATGGATTATGTACCAAACCAAGTGCAGTATCTTATCGTTTACATCTTATTATCTAGTACAATGATGTCCTTCTTCTGACACCATCCATGCTCTTTTCTCTTACAGCTGTACAGTTGTCAGGCTGAAATACTATTTATCACATCTATCCTCAAATCATGTATTCAGTCACCTTACTGACTTAATTCATGATCAAAATCAGATCAATCTATGACTCTAATCCGCATTTCTCTGTAAAGGAAACAGACCATAACACTGAATATAAATGTCATTAAGAATGAAACCGAACTCTTCCATACTGTTTCACAGACATTTCTATATAAAAATGGAGCCTACCTGATTATCCGACTACGATCTCCCTTCGACAGAAAGATCTCTTATCTGCTCAAATTTTTATATATTTTACTTTTTAATCCGAAGTTTATTAGTTGCTTTGGGGGGTTTTCAGTTCAGCATTGTAAAGTAAAGTGAAGCCCCGCCAGTCTGACAACACACTTCCGAGAAAAGGACGACGCCGCACTTTTTCTTTGTTTCTCGGGCTTTTTTCCTGCACCTCATTTCCGGACACGTGACGTCTCCTCCTTGTCCAGGATTGGCCCGTAGTGATTCGGTTCCTCGACTGGAATTAGACAGAAATTTGACAAGCGCTAGCTCGTAGCCAATCGCTGAGAAGAAGGCGGAACTAATGGACAGCAGGTAGGAAATTGAACGGAGACGTTTCTATTTGATGGATAACTTCACACGCAGTGCGCCACCTTTTGTCCTGGCGATGAAAAAAAAATACATAAATAAAAGTAAGGAAATACGTTAAATGTGTGCAAAGTGTGCGATTTGGACAATATTAAAAAAATATATTTCCTGCTCTTTATAGATGCATATTGCACTCTATTTCGTCTATGCGTTAGGGGGCGATAGAGAGTTCCAGCTGTCTCTGAAAATCTTTTTGAAAATGGCAGCATTACGTTTTCCCTTTACTTCAACTAGGAGAGCCTAAACTGTTCCAGCATGACAATGCCCTTGTGCACAAAGCCATAAAGATACACTTCTTCACATGGGTTGGAGTGGAAGATCTTGAGTGGCCTGCTCTAGAGCTCTGTCCTCAACCTTATTGAACACCTTTGAAGGTGAATTGGAACATTAATTGCACCCCAGGCTATTTCACCTGATCTAAATCAGTACCTGACACAAATCTCCACAAGCATGCTCCACAAACTTTTGTGCATATAGTGTATTAACTGTACTACTGCATTTGGTGGTCTGTTTCTACTATTTGAATAGGGTGGGATTTCATTTTCCTGTCTTTCTTTTATTCTCCTTTCGATTTCTGTAAGTGGGCTGCCAGCATTGTGAGCAAACAAAAAAAAAGTAGTGTGATAATAGCCATTTAAAACGCTGTCTCATAAAAAATCTGCATGCCCAAAATCTGTGAAATATCCACAGTAGATTTTCAGTCAGGGCAATATTTATTTGCATACCAACACAGTTTTCCTTATACCATAACAATGGATATGAAATTAAAGTGTAGACATTCTGCTTTAAATCAGTGCGTTAATATTTGGCTGGCTTGCCAAATTTTGGGAGGGGCGGTTATTCTTTAACAAATAAATAATTTAACCTTCCAATTTAGTTATTTTGTTATAGTTTATAGTGTGTGTGTGTGTGTGTGTGTGTGTGTGTGTGTGTGTGTGTGTGTGTGTGTGTGTGTGTGTTTGTACCGTTCAGTTCTGTGTGTTGAGGTACCTGATGGCTTGAGGGGAAAAAAACTAGTCTGGATGTGAGGCCCGAATGTTTCGGAACCTCTTTCCTAAAGGTAGGAGAGTGAAGAGTGTGAGTGAGGGGTGTGTGTGTGTGTGTGTGTGTGTGTGTGTGTGTGTGTGTGTGTGTGTGTGTGTGTGTGTGTGTGAGGGGTGTGTGATGTCGTCCACAATGCTGTTGGCTTTGCGGATGCAGTATGTGGTGTAAATGTTCGTGACAGGGCAGAGAGACTCCAATGATCATCTCGGTCATCCTCACTGTCCTATGTAGGGTCTTGCGATCCGAGACGGTGCAGTTTCCAAACCAGGCAGTGATTCAGCTGCTCAGTATGCTCTCGATGGCTGACTGTAAAACATGATTAGGATGGGGGAGAGAGATGGAATTTTCTCAGCCTTCTAAGGAAGTAGAGGCGCTGCTGGGCTTTCTTAGTGATAAAGCTGGTGTTGCGTCTCTGCCAGATGTACACCAAGGATCTTGGTGCTCAGTGCTCAAATTGGTGGTGCTGGAGATGCTGTTCCCGATCTGGACTGACTGAGGTCTCCCAGTCAAAAAGTCCAGGATCCAGTTGCAGAGAGAAGTGTTCAGGCCCAGTAGGCTCAGGTTCTCAATCAGGTGCTGAGGGATGATTGTGTTGAATTAAACTGAAGTCTATAAACAGCATTTGTACGTAAGTGTGCAGGTGGGTGAGGGCCAGAAGAAGGGTTGTGGAGATGGCATTGTCTGTGAAACGGTTTGTCCAGCAGACGTTTGTGGGTTAACTCTGCATAGAGTTTTGCTCACTTTAGTCGTGGATAGACAGAGCACCTGGTCAGTGGGAGGAGGGGAGGTCTTCCTTGCCTCCACATTGTTCTGCACCTCAAACCGGGCATAGAAGTCGTTCAGCGCATCTGGGAGGGAGGCGCCATGGTCACAAGCAGGTGAAGTTGTCTTGTAGTTCAGGCCAGGTGTCTCCGCTGTCTTAGAAGTGGCGGTGGATTTCTCTTGCCGTGTGCACGCTTCACCTCTCTGATGGCTCGGGGCAGTTTGGCTATTACTGTTCGTACGGCCGTCTTGTCCCCTGCTCTGAAGATGGAGTCTTTGGATTTTAGCAGCGCAGGCACTTTTGCGGTCATCCACAGCTTCTGGTTGGAGCGTGTTGATGGTCTTGGAAATGGTCACATCGTCAATGCACTCGCTGATGTAGCTGGTCACTGATGATGTGTACTCCTCCAAGTTGATAGAATCAGCGTTGGTTGCAGCCTCCCTAAACATGTCCCAGTCAGTGCACTCAAAACAGTCCTGAAGAGCAAAGGTGGCTCCTGCTGGCCAGGTTTTCACCTGTTTTGAGACCGGTTTAGAGCATCTGACGAGCAGTCTGTATGCTGGAATTAGCATAACAGAGATGTGGTCTGAGCAGCCAAGGCGCTGGGGGCAATGTACACTCAGACAATGAAAGCAGTGGTGAATTCCCGTGATAAATAAAATGGCCTGCATCTTACAGTCACGAACTCCACTAGCAATTAGCATAAATTGGGAGCCAAGGGAGTTCAGGAGTCTGTGGAAATGGAGGTACTATGCAAAATATACAGTGAGGAAAATAAGTATTTGAACACCCTGCTATTTTGCAAGTTCTCCCACTTAGAAATCATGGAGGGGTCTATAATTGTCATCGTAGGTGCATGTCCACTGTGAGAGACAAAAAAAATCCAGAAATCACAATGTATGATTTTTTAACTATTTATTTGTATGATACAGCTGCAAATAAGTATTTGAACACCTGAGAAAGTCAATGTTAATATTTGGTACAGTAGCCTTTGTTTGCAATTACAGAGGTCAAACGTTTCCTGTAGTTTTTCACCAGGTTTGCACACACTGCAGGAGGGATTTTGGCCCACTCCTCCACACAGATCTTCTCTAGATCAGTCAGGTTTCTGGCCTGTCGCTGAGAAACACGGAGTTTGAGCCCCCTTCAAAGATTCTCTATTGGGTTTGGTCTGGAGACTGGCTAGGCCATGCCAGAACCTTGATATGCTTCTTACAGAGCCACTCCTTGGTTATCCTGGCTGTGTGCTTCGGGTCATTGTCATGTTGAAAGACCCAGCCTCGACCCATCTTCAATGCTCTAACTGAGGGAAGGAGGTTGTTCCCCAAAATCTCGCAATACATGGCCCCGGTCATCCTCTCCTTAATACAGTGCAGTCGCCCTGTCCCATGTGCAGAAAAACACCCCGAAAGCATGATGATACCACCCCCATGCTTCACAGTAGGGATGGTGTTCTTGGGATGGTACACATCATTCTTCTTCCTCCAAACATGTTTAGTGGAATTATGACCCAAAAGTTCTATTTTGGTCTTATCTGACCGCATGACTTTCTCTCATGACTCCTCTGGATCATCCAAATGGTCATTGGCAAACTTAAGACGTGCCTGGACATGTGCTGGTTTAAGCAGGGGAACCTTCCGTGCCATGCATGATTTCAAACCATGACGTCTTAGTGTATTACCAACGGTAACCTTGGAAACGGTGGTACCAGCTCTTTTCAGGTTATTGACCAGCTCCTCCCGTGTAGTTCTGGGCTGATTTCTCACCTTCCTTAGGATCATTGAGACCCCACGAGGTGAGATCTTGCATGGAGCCCCAGTCCGAGGAAGATTGACAGTCATGTTTAGCTTCTTCCATTTTTTAATGATTGCTCCAACAGTGGACCTTTTTTCACCAAGCTGCTTGGCAATTTCCCCGTAGCCCTTTCCAGCCTTGTGGAGGTGTACAATTTTGTCTCTAGTGTCTTTGGACAGCTCTTTGGTCTTGGCCATGTTAGTAGTTGGATTCTTAATGATTGTATGGGGTGGACAGGTGTCTTTATGCAGCTAACGACCTCAACAGGTGCATCTAATTTAGGATAATAAATGTAGTGGAGGTGGACATTTTAAAGGCAGACTAACAGGTCTTTGAGGGTTAGAATTCTAGCTGATAGACAGGTGTTCAAATACTTATTTGCAGCTGTATCATACAAATAAATAGTTTAAAAATCATATATTGTGATTTCTGGATTTTTTTTTTTAGATTATGTCTCTCACAGTAGACATGCACCTACGATGACAATTTCAGACCCCTCCATGATTTCTAAGTGAGAGAACTTGCAAAATAGCAGGGTGTTCAAATACTTATTTTCCTTACTATAGCTGTAATAACTAATTGCAGTATTTGAAGGTTACATTGCAATGCAATTTTTGGTGATATATGGAGGCAAGGTTGTGTCACTGTTATAATACTGAGAGGCCTGACTGTAAATTCAAGGAGTTTGTAATGTTAAAAGTAGGGCTGCAACAACTAATCGCTACAATCCATAATTATCGATAAAGAAATTTGTTGCCAACGAATGCAGTTATTGATTAGTTGGGCTGCTCAAGTTATGGGTTAGCGTGACGGTAAGCTAACACAGCCGCTTGCAAAAATGGCGAAGAGTAGAGGGTCAACTGGCAGCAGGAAAATGTGTGTGTCCCAAGATACTAAAATAATGTTCTAATTAACTGTCCGTGTACATGTGTTTTAAACATAAAATATAGTTTAACACTATTATATGTGATTGTATGTATGAGAATTTAATTGACTTGGATTTTACTGATATCATGCTTGCTTTTTCAGAGAACAAAAAAAAAAGTCTGACATACAATAGGCCAGGTTTGAAGAACTGTTGCACCGCTTCACTTGTAGCAGCAATGAATTCACGGTGGTCAAGGAGGCGTAAATTTAACTTAATGATTATGTATGCAGAGTCAGAAATACTACAACAATTTAATGAAGCCGTTAGTAAACAAAGTTCTGTGTCACATGAAAACAGTGTTGAAGCAGTAAAAGATTATGTTGAGTACCATAAGGTTATCATAGAGTCAGCTGGTTTGGACTTTAATGATTCAGTCACAGAGCAGTTCCCTGGTCCAATGTCTGATGAGGTTCTGTTGCATCCACCCTTTAGGCGGGATGTTGATAATGACACAACTGACTCATCAGACTTATACTGATTCAGAAGCTCCAACAAGTGAGTTTCTTTTAAGGAATTTGCGATATTGGGCTTTTACCTTAAAGCCATTTATTGATGATTTGACTGATGTTTCAAGGCATGGCATTATTTTCAATAGTCAAAACTTATTGGGGCAAGTACGCTTGATTGTGTGTGATGCCGCTGCTAGAGCCTTTGTTCAAAATACAAAATCTCACAATAGCTACTTAATAGCAAAATAAACTGACATACCCAGAAACTGTTGCAAAGTTGAGAAGTGATTCTGATTTTAACGATATGATTGATGAAGACCACCATTGACTTTCTCCTTTAGCTTGCTTGGTAAAAATGGTTACCATGTTTCCATTAGATTATATGCACTTATGCTGCCTTGGTGTCATTAGAAAACTTTTGAACTTATGGATCGGAGGTAGATCACCTATCACGCGTCATGCGTGTTGAGTTTAGCCAGAAACCAAGTTATCAGAACTCGATCACTGGAAAGCAACTGATCTGCACTCACTTATGTTGTACACAGGCCCTGTTGTGCTTTAAAATAGCATTAAAATACAAATGCATAAGAACTTTATGCTGTTTTTTGTTACTATGCATTTGCTTTTGTCCTCTGGAACCCCAGAGGCCTTGATTGATTGTGTTAATGAATTGCTTGTCTCTTTTGTATGCCACTTTGGACAGCTGTATGGTAGACATGAAATAGTCTACAATATACACCAGCTGACTCATCTGGCTGGAGAGTATCATCTCTTTGGACCTTTGGATAATGTGTCAGCATTTCTTTTTGAGAATTATTTCAAAACGTATTTTTGTGCAAGCCCTGTACAGCAAGTAGTGAAAAGTCACAAAAGCTTCACAAGACCAACTTAAGTCAACCATAGTTTGATGGTCCAGTAGTCCATAGCATAAGTCATGGCAAACAGTTTAGAAAAGCTGTCACTGAAAAATACACTCTGTCTGTAATGCAAGGAGAATTGTGTGCAAATAGCTGGCCACATTGCCATTTTAAGAAATATCATTGAGGTAGATGGCGTAGGGCTTTTTGTCATTCTTATTCTAGCCATTTAAGTCAAACAACATAGGCTGGTATAAAGTGTGCGGGTTGCATGACAATCTTAATTAAGCCAGGCTCCAAGATATTAAACAAAAATATTTTCTTTGTCCTGACAAGAATGTCTTTATTGCCATGCCACTCAAAAATAAGACAATGAATTGTATGTTGATTACAACATTCTTTTGCTGTTGTAAGCAGCTTGGACTTAACATAATTAGTTCATCATTTATTTTTTTTATTTATTTTTTATTCTCTTCAAAGGAAAGTTAAAATTAGTGTTGTTGCATTCTGGGGAAGTTTCTTTCTTAAAAAATTAAGCATTGTTCAATTTTAAAATGATAGCACAGAAATTGTACAACACAGCTGGCTGATTGGAGAGAAGCTTCTATGGCCACCATATCCACCCAAAGACACAGCCAAGGTGCGGGCTGCAGTTGAGCTACCCACTGAGGGATGGTTGACATATGAACCTGTTCGACACCTTGTAAGTTGAGGTAGATGTATAAATTCAAATTAAGTATAAGGTCAAATTAGAATATTTCTGTATACTAACAGCTGTTACATTAACAAAAATCAACGTGTAGGCACATATGTAGAAGCTGAGAAGAATTTGAAAAAATATCTACAAGATAACTGTGACACAACTGATATGCAGTCTAATGAAGAAACAGTGAAGTTTGAAAAAAGAAAATCCAGGTAACACTTGAAAATATCTTTGCATTAACTTCAGAAGGAACAGAAGTTAAAAAAGGGGAAAGGATAATAACAAAAATATAATTTCCAGATGTATCTGAAATGTGCTTTTCCTATTAGACCCAATCCTGTCTACAACAGAACATCAGAAGATATGGAAGAAGTTAAGAAAAGAAAGTTAAAAAAGAAAGCTCTGTCTGGCTCCTATAATTCTATTTACAGGTAAAACAGTGATGTTTATGTAACCAAGACTATAGTGTAAATATACAGTATTCAATTGTCTCATTTATGTGCACATACAAAAATGTAATTTAGCAAATGGTATACATTTAAAATGATCTGTTTCACTGCAGGTTAAACAGAATGCAGGCTCCTGTTCAATCAGCTACCAGAGTCCAGACCTCTGTGCAGCCTTCTACCAAAAATCTGCCTACCCATCACTTGGAGTCCTCTGACCAGATGTGCAGCACTTCTCAATACTTGACTGATTCAAGTGACTCATCAGTCCTGTCTGACATATACCCCTGCTAGGAATCATCTGTCAAGGATCAAGAGGGTATAAAATCCATAAGTGTTGTTTCCTATTTAATTAAATTACACACTGCCCATGTGACATTTAATAAAATTTGTTTTATTTTGAAATGGTAGTTGTCAACCAAACCAGTACTTGCTTTGAGTGTAATTCCAGGCAGTTTATAACATTATGCTGTTAATTTTTCTTAAAATATATTCTGCATGTTAATGTGTGAGTCTGTTTACTAGTAATGTACTATACTATAACTATAACCTTTTTTTATTCTCCACAAGATGCTGCTTTAATACAGTTGATTGAAACTGTCACAGAACTTGTAATAGAAGTCAAAGAACTCCGGGAGGAACGTCAGGAATCCTTTTTCTAAGCAAACTCTGCCACCTTTGCCTGTCTCAGTCCCTTTGCACAATATTGATGAGCTTGAGAAAGCAGGGGAGATTTTACAGTCTAATTAAGCAAGGCAAATAATGGTGTGTGCTTCTATGTAGAGCATTTAGTTAACCCATTTTTTGGGACATTTAACCAGAGGTGGTTAAAACAGATGCTCATGTTTTAAAATACCCTGGTAAAAGTTGAAGTACTGACTATACTTTTTTACTTAAGTTAAAGTAAAGAAGTTTGGGCTCTGACATGTACTTAAATAAAAAGTAACCATTACTACTTCCTGTTTAAGTGTCATGCTGGAGACTGAACTTCACATCATATTAATATTAGAGCTCTCACTCGATTTAAATATTTAATCGCAATTTAATCGCACATTTTTATCTGTTCTAAATATACCATATATTAATACTTTATGTTTTTGATATGCAACATGAACATGGAGAAATATGAATGCTTTATGCAAATGTATGTTTATTATTAGTGGAACCAAACTCAACATAAAGCATAAAAAGAAAACATCTAAATCAGGGGTCACCAAGGTTGCTTTTGCCCGCAAGGACTGCATGAGTAGCCCGCAGGCCTGTATAAAAAAAAATAGCTCATCATAGCGCCACTTACCAGTGAGCTGCATCAATTTTTTTATTTTTTTTTTGCTATTCTTTTCACACTTGCATTGGTGTGAATTTGAAAATGACAATATTAAAATATAGATGACTTGATATAGATGAATATCATTAATTTTTATTAATAACATATAATTAAAGGTAAATTTAAAGGTAAAAAGAGCAAATTTGTTATTTCAGAAGTGTGTATCAAACTGGTAGCCCTTCACATTTCACATCTCAGTTTCAAAAAGGTTGGTGTTAAGAAGATTTTCCCCTCAGGTCCTTATGCTCTCTCTTTGCCACACTGTAGAGGCCTCGGAACAATGAAAGAACAACCCACACGAATCAAATCACGTCTGGTTTATTCAAGATCACTGTTCAAAAAAATATGTATCAGAGCAGAGTATTTATACACACACAACTTTTGCAACAAAGGCGCCACATAGGCGGGGTTATTGCGCGATGGGAGGGAGTCAACGTCCCTTCTCGCGAGATGAGCATCTGACTATACAGTAAAACACAGAAAGTGAAAACAGATGTGCGTTATAAAGAAAAAACAGAACATAATCTTCTCCTAAGTGCTTTTCGTTCTGTACACAAGTTCAGCATTAATCAACATTGTTATCTTAAAGCCAGCTAAGACATAGGTATGTATAAGGAGGAACATAATATACACGTAGAAAAACAGAAACATGTTCGGTGACCTTCAACTACTCCTGCAAAATCAAGCTGTGGAGTAACATTGTAGCAACATAAATCTTGGTACAATTAGTTCATTCTCAAGACACAAGCAAGCACATATGAAATACATTCTCACAATCCCCTCTTTTATACTTAATAAATGATTTAAGTATAATCAGGTTCCTAAACGTGTTGTCATGTGGATGTGCTTGGACGGGTAACCCTGTCCCAAGCATGGACAGTAGTATTAGTAAGGGCGGCCATACTGGTCACTGGCCGTGTCTTTGTCCAGCAGAGGTTGTTGTTCCCCACCTAGCTTCTTCCGACACGTCCAGCAGTGTGGTTTGTGTCCTGCAAGCCTGCACCAGATTGTCTGTGGTACGACGTTGGTGTCCCGGGCGAGATTTACCCTCAGTCTGTGGAGGAACAAGGTCTACGGATGGTCTCTAATGGTTACTAGGGCATACAAAAGAACATAGTCAAATACAAATGGTTACAACTTCATTTTAATTGGGAGCGTGCTTCACTCGTCCGGCGTGGATCCACTGTGGAAAAAGATCAGTTAGCACAGCCGTGCGTGTTGCAGCAATTACGTCTGCAGGGTTACTGTAGGGGGTTTCACCCAGAGGTGTCCGCATTTTGTCCAATTTCTTTACCAAAACTCGATCCCCTACCTTAAAGGGATGAGTGTTTTCTGTCGGAATTTGTGGTTTTTTCTCACTTACCCGTACCCAATATTCATCCAATGTTTGTAGCAGCCCTGCAGCGTATTCGCTGAGATGCACATCTAGATCCTCTGTACCCAAAGCCTGTTTTCCTCGACGCCATGGAAGGGGAAAAGGTCGTCCCAACACTAATTCATACGGTGACAAATGATCGAGAGCCACTTGAGTTGTCATGCGCATATCTGCTAAAACCAGCGGAAGGGCATGAAGCCAATTCTTCGAGCCTGATGCGTGCATGGCTTTTCGAATTTTGTCCTTGATTGTGCGGTTGGCTCGTTCTACAATACCTGATGATTGCGGGTGGTATGGAATATGGAAATGCCAATTGATTTTTAACTCTTGACACAAAAGCTGGGTGACCTTGGAGGTAAACGGGGTTCCTTTATCAGAATCAATTCCTACAGGGATACCATATCTTGGAATTATTTCCGTAGTTAACTCCTGAACCACTATTCTAGCGTTCTCTTTGCTGCAGGGGAAAGCTTCAACCCACCGGGAAAATTTATCCACCATTACCAGAAGGTATCTGAAAGGGCCTTGTCTGTGAAATCAATCTGCCATTCCTGAAACGGTGTTTCAGGGGTGGGAAGATGTTGATGTATGGCACCTGGTTTGGAGATGTTGTTTTGCGCAGGGTTGTTCACATCTGTGTATAAGTGATCTATACAGAAATTTTCAGTTAGGTCATGTAATACCCCTCTTCGTCCGCGATGAGTGGGACCATGAAATTCGCGGACGAGAAAAGGCGTACAATGACGTGGAAGGCAAAGACGACCTCGACCATCGACCAAAATTGTGGAACCGGTACAACCCTGATTTGCCCAGAAGGCGCGATCAGCGTCAGTAGCTGAGGCCTGTAGGGAAGGTAAATCCATGTCAGGTAAAACAGCACTGATCATGGTATTAACAGACACCATTGCTGGAGATAAGTCTGGCGGCAGCGGACGTGAGGCTGCAGCTTGTTTGGCCATGCGATCGGCGAGGCTGTTACCTCTGACCTCGTCCGTGTCACCAGAACAGTGAGCCCTGGTTTTAACAATAGCCAAGGAACGTGGCAGGTGACAGGCAGTTATTAGATCCTGTACCAGTGATGCATGGAAAATGGGCTTACCATCGGCGGCAGTGAAGCCACGAGATTGCCAAATCCTACCGAAATCATGAGCAACCCCAAAAGCATAGCGTGAGTCAGTGTAGATAGTGACATCAGTGTCAGCGGACAGGACACAGGCTCGTGTAAGGGCGTATAGCTCAGCAGCCTGCGCAGAAGAAAAGGGAAGAGAGAAAGATTCCAGAACAGTGTTAGGCAATTGGCAGACAGAGTAACCACATAGATATACACCATCACTAGGTTTGGAACAGGAACCATCAACAAACAAAGCTTGTCCTGTCTGTAGGAGAGACAGAGAAGAGATCTGGTCTGATACTGGTGTCATTAACAATGGCAGTCAGACAATCGTGGTCAGGTTGCCCCGCGCAGTCGTCCTGTGAATTCAATAAACGTTGTAAGGCATGAGCTACAGTGTCATGAGAAGAGGTAAGGCGAATGGACAGGTTTTCAGTAGCTAATAGAACAGTTTCATACCCTGACCGACGCTGTGAAGACATATGTTGTGTATTGAGATTACGTAATATCTGTGTTACCTGATGTGAGGTGTGCAGAATCAGGGGATGGGACAAAAACGATCTTCTCAGCATCAGTTACCATCAGCGCACAGGAGGCAACGGCACGAAGACAGGCAGGCAATCCCTGAGCCACAGAATCTAGAGATTTGGAAAGAAACGCACAAGGTCGCATGCCTCCCCCATGCTCCTGAGCCAGAACCCCGGACGCTGTTCCTGGTTGAGTTGCCACATACAGGTGAAATGGGAGGCTGTAATTGGGCAGTCCCAGCGTCGGAGCCGTGCACAGGGCACGTTTCAGGGCCCCGAAAGCAGTCAGCATTTCTGGAGTCCATGTCAACGGTGTAGTAGAAGGATCAGAATGTCTCACAGCAGTTCGCAGACACTTATCATACAGAGAGCAGTCTGGAATCCACTGACGGCAGTAGTTGATGAGGCCTAGGAAAGCCTGTAGTGCCTGTTTAGTCTTAGTCTCAGGCTGTGTAGTGTCCATGATGACTTTGATTCGCTCAGCAGTCAATTTTCTTGAGCCTTGTGACAGTTCATAGCCCAAATATCGGACAGTGTTCTGACAGAACTGTAGTTTTGTCTTGGAAACCTTGAAACCCTTTGAAGCAAGGTGCTCCAGAAGAGCTATGGTGGCAGCCTGACAGGTGTCATAGTCAGTGGCGGTTACCAGGAGATCGTCAGCGTATTGTAGTACAACAGAATCAGGGGGTAGACAGAGGCTTGACAAGGCGTTCTTGACCGTAGTCGCGAAGACCGCGGGAGAATCAATGTATCCCTGTGGCAACCTGGTCCATGTGTACTGCCGCCCCCTGTGCGTGAAGGCAAAGAGTGGCTGAGTCTCTTTTCCTACGGGAACACTAAAGAAAGCAGAACAAAGGTCAATCACAGAGAACACAGTGTGTGTGCATGGTATTGAAGCTATGATGGAAGAAACATCAGGGACTATTGGTGCAACTGGGATGATTAACTCATTGATTTTTCGCAAATCCTGTGTGAATCTCCAAGAACCGTCTGGTTTTGGCACTGGATTAACCGGTGTGTTGTAAGGACTGACGCACGGGGTGACCACTCCCTGTTGTAAAAAAGAATTCAAAATAGAGTCAATGCCGGTAGTTTTTTCAGGAGATAAAGGATACTGTTTAATAAACACAGGTGCCAAATGTTTTACCCTGGCCTCGTATGGAGGACATGAGACAAGACCCACCTCATCCTTGTGCTCAGCCCACAGAGAGGAGTCAACAGATAACAAAGCGGGAGGAAGGGCACTAGTAGTGCTCGCAGCTGCAAGGTTATGGGGAAGAATCGACTGGGAGAGAGCATATATTTCAGGTGCACATTGTTTTGCAGTTTGAACGGTCATGTTAGAGCCATTAAAAACAATAGAAAGCCCCAGGAGACCCATCAAATCTCGGCCTAAAAGGTTAAAAGGACAGTCAGGCATATACACGAAAGAATGTGTGAAAGACAGAGAAGGATCAGAAGGACAGGAAACAGCTAAAGGTGTGGTGAAAGAGGAAGTGAAAGGGACCGCATCAATCCCCACAGAGTTAGCTGACCGTGTTGATAAAGGCCCTTCATAGTTCCTCCCCACAGAGGACAATGTGGCTCCTGTGTCTAACAGAAAAAGATATAAGATTTCTGCTACTGTTAAAGTTACCACAGGTAGTTCTCCATTGTTCGGGGAGGTGAAGGAGAGATGCAACATAGAAACGGCCGGGGTCTCATGACTCTGTAGGCAGCCCTATTGTGGTCCAGGCTGCATGGGCTGATCAGCTAGGGGGGCAACTGCACTCCCCTGTTCTGCTCATCCCACTGCTTCTTTTTACACTCCCTTCTCCAATGTCCTTCCTTTCCACAATAATGACACTTTCCTGGCTTACGATCATTCATCCCTCTCCCTCTGCCTCTTCCTCCCTCACCTCTGGGGGGTAGGCCTCTGCAACTGACAAACATGCTTGGTTCTTCTTAACATCCAATAAACCATCCCCTTCTAAAGTTCTAACCTTTTCCCCAGCAGCCCGGACAGTCAAGTTGTTTCTATCACTCCAATGATGTTTCAGAGCGTCCTGTATTTCAGGGCGACAGTTGGACAAAAAAGTAGACAGAAATAGAGGATTAGGCTGGCTTTGTGGCAGATCCAGACCACCCAAATGTTGCCACACCTGGCTGAATCTGTTAAAGAAGCCAGATGGTGGTTCGTTTTTTTCTTGCTTACAGTTAGTGACCTGAGACAAATCGCCATTTGCTTGTTTAATAGACAACAAGTATTTAGTTAGTTGGTCTTTCAACATGGTCAGGGCTCTTGGGTCATCTTTCCAGAACAAGGTTGACTTTACTTTAGTTGATTTTTTCTTTGCGCCGCGCGCTTCCTCATCCCCCCCCACCTTCTGTCTTAGTTTTTACCTCAGTAACAACTTCATCATTTTCATGACTCAGCACAGGAACATGTTGAACCAGCATCTCCTCATTATAGCTATCTCCTAATTTATTCTGCAAGATAAACCTATAATCTGCACCAGTCAACTGGCAATTTCGTGAGCTTTTGATCAACATATCAACAAAAGGCAGAGGCTTATCTGGTGATGGCAAAAGGCCAATAATGTCCTTCAAGGCTGAAGGTGAGGGCGGAGTAACCTGTACTCCCGAAGGTTTAGCTACCCACACACATGCTGCATTCCATGGTGGGGGATCAGGGAGTGTCCCAGCATCGGGACCAACATCATCGGAATCACTGTCATCATCTGAACTCTCAGAACTTGAACTAGAGCTAGAACTAGAGTCCCCGAATTTCTTGTCCTACGGTTCTTTTTTAGTCCCTTTTTTTTTTTTTTTTTTTTCTTAGCTGAGATTTTTAGTGCGGCTAGTGATGGATATAACTTAGGTACTGATAATGAAGGTGGTGGAAGGGCGGAGGCACCAAGCAATGGTAATTTTTTTTTGCATCCCCAGAGTAAGGTGGTGGGTTAGTAGGGGAAACAGGAGGAGAAGTTGGGGGCACGCAACACCTATTTTTAGGAGGTTTTGGGATAGCTTTAAGAACCCTGTTTGGGGTATATATTTTTTTAGATTCGTCCCATATCTTTTTCATGTCATACCACCGTCCATAGGACTCTTCCATATAAGAGTTTTCCCATTGAGGATCACCAATACCTTCATAAATCATGCGATAAGCGGAGGCCAAAAAACCAGGATCAAATGTACCTTCACGAGGGTACGGTGGAATCTGAGGAGTTGCCTCAGTCCATCCAGCTAAATTGTCAAGATAAGGAGTAACATAGTATGTTAAACCACAACGTTGCATCCAAAACGAAGGCGTTTCTTCGGGCTCAGGCTTAGGGTAAGAGTTTCCCATCTTAAAATTACTATATAATCAGTGGGCAAGCAGAGAGCACAAGAACCAAATGTTTTATGTCAGCGCGCTTCTGCTCAGTCCCTAATGACTGAGGTTTCCCTTCCCAAGGGGGCTATACAAGAATCTCCAATTCTTATAACTGCTCAACACTACGAACGCGTTAAGGTTTACCTTCCCCCTTGGGAGATAACCTAGTTCAGATACTATCAACCAGGTAGTCAACCAGACATGTCTTACCTGATCGAGAGTATCACGTCGGGGTCACCAGATTGTTAAGAAGATTTTCCCCTCAGGTCCTTATGCTCTCTCTTTGCCACACTGTAGAGGCCTCGGAACAATGAAAGAACAACCCACACGAATCAAATCACGTCTGGTTTATTCAAGATCACTGTTCAAAAAAATATGTATCAGAGCAGAGTATTTATACACACACAACTTTTGCAACAAAGGCGCCACATAGGCGGGTTATTGCGCGATGGGAGGGAGTCAACGTCCCTTCTCGCGAGATGAGCATCTGACTAGACAGTAAAACACAGAAAGTGAAAACAGATGTGCGTTATAAAGAAAAAACAGAACATAATCTTCTCCTAAGTGCTTTTCGTTCTGTACACAAGTTCAGCATTAATCAACATTGTTATCTTAAAGCCAGCTAAGACATAGGTATGTATAAGGAGGAACATAATATACACGTAGAAAAACAGAAACATGTTCGGTGACCTTCAACTACTCCTGCAAAATCAAGCTGTGGAGTAACATTGTAGCAACATAAATCTTGGTACAATTAGTTCATTCTCAAGACACAAGCAAGCACATATGAAATACATTCTCACAGTTGGTGACCCCTGAGCTAAAGGTTTTAAATCCACCTCTTTTATATTTATTTATTTATTTATTTATGTATTTATATTTTTTATAAAAAATTGTCAAATAGAAATGCGCGCTGCATTAATAAAATTTAGTCCCGTAAAAAGGAATTTGCGTTTGGATTTTGACAGCCTCAATATATATATATATAAATACAAAACGAATAAAAAAATGTTGTTACCTAATGAATGTATCCAGGCTGAACATCCACATATAGAACACAAGCAGAGAAAAGATGATGATGATCAGGTCATCAGGAATGTCTCTGTTCTCAGTCATCACTGACTCCCTTTGTCTTATCCATGTTAGCCTCAGACTTCTTACTGCCTTCTGACTGCTCATTGTTAAAGAAGCTCCTTAAACTAGTTTACGTCTGTGGTGTGTAAGAGCCAGGACATTATACACCAGTGGGAGATTGAAAAAGCCACGAAATGACAGGAAACAGGTTGATGGGCTGAAAACGGCTCACAGTGAATAGAAACTTTCACCAAATTAATAGAGTAACACTAAAGTAACAAGTCTGTTTTTAATATTTCCGAATTATAAAGTACAGATATTTGTGTAAAAATGTAATGAGTAAAAGTTGTCAGAAAAGTCAAATATTGAGGTAAAGTACTGATACCAGAAAAATCTACTTAAGTACAGTAACTAACTTTTTGTACATCGTTACTTCCCACCGCTGCATTTGACTTATGTTGTCTCTGCTTTGTGTACATATTTTGTATTACAGGTGAGATGCTTCAGCATAATTGGAGGAACCTCACTGGATATGAGGGTCTGCAGGGGTCTCATGTGCAGGAGTCCAAGCAGTATCACGTTGGACACAGCTGTCATCAGACCCAGCAGTCTTTGAAACTGCTTCACAGTGAGTGACTGGCCTTCTCTCACTTTCTTGACAGCCACGAGCACCTGCTTATTTGTTTTATAGGGTCAAATGTGGTAGTGAGGACCGATCATAATATGTAAAGTTGTAAGTGTCAATTGCATTAGCACAAAGGGTTGGATACAAGTCGACAGAGACAGAAGCCATTAATACAAATGTGGTAGTATTCTGATTGCAGAGATTTCTGAATGTAAGCCAGTCCTCCTGAAATACAGTGCATCCGGAAAGTATTCTTATAGTATTCTTAAAGTATTTTTCCACATTTTGTTAGGTTACAGCCTTATTCCAAAATGGTATAAATGTATTATTTTCCTCAAAACTTTACAAACAATACCTCATAAAGACAATGTTAAAGAAGTATGTTTAAAATCTTTGCTAATTAATTAAAAATAAAAAAGGACAAAAAAAAATCTATGTACTGTACATAAGTATTCGCAGCTTTTGCTCAATACTTTCTTGAAGCACATTCGGCACCAATTGCAGTCTCAAGTCTTTTTAAGTGTGATGCTACAAGCTGGAACATCCAATTTTTGGACAGTTTCTACCATTCTTCTTTGCAGAACCTCTCAAGCTCTATCAGGTTTGATGGGGAGCATCAGTGCACAGGTATTTTCAGATCTTTCCAGAGATGTTTAATCGGGTTGAGGTTTGGGATCTGGCTGGGCCACTGAAGGACATTCACAGAGTAGCTTTGTAGTAGCCTCCTTTGGTATCTTGGCTGTGTGCTTAGGGCCGTTGTCCTGTTGGAAGATGAACTGCCCTAGTCTGAGGTCCAGAGTGCTCTGGAGCAGGTTTTCATCAAGGATGTCTCTGTACATTGCTGCATTCATCTTGCCCTTGATCCTGACTATTCTCCCAGTTTCTGCCACTGAAAAACATTCTTACAGCATGATTCTGCCTTCACCATGCTTCACTGTTGGGATGGTATTGGCCAGTTGGTGAGCGGGGCCTGGTTTCCTCCAGACATGACACTTTTTTAGACCAAAGAGTTCAATCTTTGTTTCATTAGATCAGAGAACGTTGTTTTTTATGGTCTAAGAGTCCTTCAGGTGACTTTTGGCAAACTCCAGGCAGGTTGTCATGTGCCTTTTACTCAGGAGTGACTTCCGTCTGGCCACTCTACCATAAAGGCCTGATTGATGGAGTGCTACAGAGATGGTTGTTCTTTTGAAAGGTTCTCCTCTCTCCACAGAGAAACACTGGAGCTCTTTCAGAGTGACCATCAGGTTTTTGGTCACCTCCCTGACCTCACCCGATTGCTCAGTTTGGCCACTCAGCCCGTTTGAAGACGAGTCCTAGTAGTTCTTATATTCTTCCATT
The DNA here is from genome assembly GCA_039877035.1 of Silurus lanzhouensis. Taxonomy (NCBI): domain Eukaryota; kingdom Metazoa; phylum Chordata; class Actinopteri; order Siluriformes; family Siluridae; genus Silurus; species Silurus lanzhouensis. The sequence goes on from JBCEWE010000287.1 coordinate 5,260,653, forward strand.
TACGGGTGATGGAGGCCACTGTGCTTAGTGGGAGCTACAATGCTGCATTTTTCTGTATCCTTCCCCAGATCTGTGTCTTAATACAATCCTGTTTAGGAGGTCTTCAGACAGTTCCTTGGAGTTCATGGTTTGGTTTGTGCTCTGACATGCATTGTTAACTGTGTGACCTCATATAGACAGGTATGTGCCTTTCCAAATCATGTCCAATCAACTGAATTTCCCACAGGTGGACTCCAATCAAGATTTAGAAATGTAAAGGATAATCAATGGAAACAGGATGCACCTGAGCTCAATCTTGAGTGTCATGGCAAAATGTATTACTTTTTTTTTTAATTTTTTATACATTTGCAAAAATGTCAAACAAACTTTATTCATGTTGCCATTATGGGGTTTTGTTTGTAGAACTTTAAGAAAAATAATGAATTCCATTTGGAAATAATGCTGTAACATAAAATGTGGAAAAAGTGAAAAGCATTTTAATGTATTCTATTGAACCAGAAATGGGGAATTTGCATAAGATTGCAACCCTAATGTTTTACTGAATATTTTTCTGCATTCAATAATGATTATGGTTTTAGAAGAAATATGTTCAACATATGGGGTCAAATGATTAATATAAATTGGATTTTTGCTTTATTTTAATGATATTAATATTTAGATCTTTTCAATAACTGTGGGAACAACCCACCCATTTTAAGTGTGCATAAATTTTGGAACATGTGACTAACTGGTTTTTATTGTTTTTCCACTTGTGTGCTGTTATACTGATTTAAAAAAGTTAATAGTTTAAGCTCTAGGTTTTGCCTTTGAATACTGCATTTGTTAAAAAGAAAAATTAACAAGAAGACCATAGAAAATCTATCGGAGAAAAGCAACAAAAAAAGTGAAAAGTTTGGAACAAAGTGGAAATGTATCAATTCCATTGCACAAGCTTTGGGTATAGCAAATACATCAATTTGTACATAATGTCTTGGGTTCCCTGGTGGTCTAGTGGTTAGGTTGTGTAGGGTGCCCACCCGATGGCCCAATGACGGAATCCACTGGTGTGGGTGAAGGTATTCTGCGTGTTGGTCCTTCTAGCGCGGCTGTAAAAGATTACTTAAATAGATTGTATATTGTTATATTAATCCAATTTTAACCTCTAATCTGACTCCAATTTATAATAAAGATTTAACTTGAATAGCTCTAATTTAAGCTGATCAACTTATTAGTTATACTTCTTAATTCTACTTAATTTTAATAAATTATTCTAAGCATTCCATCTTTTCAATTAATCATTTATTATGGTTCTGGAGTCGCTTAGAACTTTGTGCTCGGCTAACTATACCTGCTCACAGAGGCACATTGGCCAATCCGAATCTTAGTCAGAGGATATAACGGTAAACTAATATTCATTGATTTATTTACTTGGTTATAACTTGCTAAGTCAGTGATAGCCGCTACACATGCTCACGGACACAAACTCGCCAGACTGTCCCTTAGTCAGAGGATATAACGGTAAACTAATATTCTTTAAGTAGGCCGCCAATGCTTGCTCATGCATAAAGAATACTGTATTTAGTCACTTAGTTATAACTTGCTAAAGTCAGAGATAGTCAGAAATCAGAAGGTCTCAGACGTTGTGCTCTGTGCTCCATCCGTTCATGAGCCTTCAGTTTGTACTATCCTGGTCACAGATTTGCGGTAACGCCAGACTACATAATCAACTAGATATAAATGATTTCAGGAAATTTCAGAGTTAATCAAGAATTTTACATTTTTTTGCCAGGTAATAATCAATAAACAAATGGTACATTTAAAACAAATATTAGAAGAAAGTTACATAACATGATCAACATTTAATCAAATAATTTAGCAATACAGTTTACTAAAGAATTGTTCACTATACCTGGCAAGAGACACACAGAGACTGTGTGGGAAGTTCTGACTACTGAATGCTTCCCTGAGTGTTTTGTCAAATTTCCTTAAATACCCAAACCATCGTAAACACTTGTAAATTCAAAGTGATAAAGCTTTGCACACCCTTTCTTGGGAAAGGATGTGACCTAAAACCTAATTGTCACCTAGACCACCTGGTCAGGATGTTCTCCGGGGCAACACTTATGTCAGTAGGAGAGAATTTCCCCAAACCTGAGGTCTGTTTTACTGATATGGGACTGAGATCATATTTCCAATCACACCAAGACCTTTAAAATGATACTAAACATGTGAAGGTAAAATGTATACATTACTAAATTGTAATTATTACATTATGCAAGTAAAGTAGCTTGAATTCTGGGACCTTTTCAGTCACCTTTCCATGATCCGGCCATCTCCCCAGGAGGGAAGAGGGGGGCTCAAGGATGGGTGACTGGGCAGCTGAACAAATGGCTTTCTCTCCTCAGATCAAAGAGATCCTCTCTTCAGATTAAAAGGTTTATTGTTTTGTTGTATGGTAGTTCTCGGGGTCTGGTCTCATGAAGTTGCATGGCAGTTCTCGGGGTCTGGTACCATGAACAGATCTGACCATCCTTACAGTTGCAACGCTTTCACCGCTGCGGCCCGGGTTCCATCCCCGGTCAGGGAACCAACTCCAGCCACTTTCAGTGCCGGTCCCAAGCCAGGATAAATTGGGGAGGGTTGCGTTAGGAAGGGCATGCAGCGTAAAACGTGATATAAATCAAACATGCGGATGATCCGCTGTGGCGACCCCTAATGGGAGAAGCCGAAAGAAAGTACATAATGTCTTGAATAAGAGAGAAAGCACTGGTTTACTGCAGACCAGACATTAAACAGTTTAGCCAAGGACAACAACAGCAATTGATGACAATCACATCACAACAACCTCCAAGGTACCACAATCCACAGTTGAACAAAGACTACTCATTAGTAGTAAGGCATAGGGCCAGATTAGATTTCAGACAGAAAAACTGAGAAGAGCCATAAATGTTTTAGGACAAATATTAAGCTCTACCAAAGCAATGAAAATGTGGGGAGGGAAAGGATCTGCTAATGATTTAAAACATACAATAAAACATGAAAAAATGTTAATCTGTTTATCACTGTGGAGATTAACTAATCTTTATTGATGATGGAACTTGTTATGGTTGCAGCAAAATTAATTCAGAAGTCTGCAGAAACATTTACTCTGACAATTTTCACATTAATGCATCCAATAGAAGTAGGTTTTGGTAGTTTTGTTGATGTCAGTCGGTTGAATTGTTGTAAATATTGCAAAAAAAATATTAATAATTAATCGCAACTAAATATGAAGTGTTCCTTTAACGCACTTTAAAACTGTCTGTACTTTTGCACACCTAAAAACTGGCAGGTTTGCAAACATATGTGCCGTGTTCTAAGATGCTTTTACATTGCGATATGCTTTACAGCAAATAAAAGCTGAACACCTATTATCTAATTTTTGTCTTTTGATCTCACACGCAAATGTCTAGCAGAAATCTTCAATCATCATTGTAAATGCCTCTTAATCCTACAGATCGCTTTCTCTCTGTAGGAAAGATTGGTTATGGCATGGCTAAGACTGCAGTACATCAGCTGTGTCAGAGTCTGGGGGGGTGGCATAAGTGGTCTTCCTGTTGGAGCTGCTGCTGTAGCCATACTGCTGTAAGTAAATATCACATTTAATTAGTGGGTCCGTATTCCCCATTTTTATGTAAAAGCTTCTTATTTATTTCTTTTACAAAGAGGAATCTAAAAAAAACTAAGTAGCAAAAAAACAGTAAAAGTAGTTGAAATGAGTTGCAATGTTGTTGGTTGATCTCTTGGTAGGCAATATAAAAAAAAATAAACATGTTCCGGGATCTATCAATTTTATTGCCAATACTCAGTAGAAAGGACTGATCTAGAATGGTGCATTCATTACAAATTTTGCAACATTCTATATGTGAATGTAATGTTGGATATTTTTAATCGGAAGGCCTAGTTGTTCAGATCACACTTTCGTCTCTTTGTATTACCATGCCACTTCGATGATTAAAAAAAAAACATGATTACAGTTTAAGGTCATCAGCAACAAGGGACAAGGTGTATGAAAACAGATGATCCGCTGTGGTGACCCCTAATGGAAGAAGCCGAAAGAAGAAGAAGCCGAAAGAAGAAGAAGAAGAAGAAGAAGAAGGAGAAGAAGAAGAAACCTCCTTCTAATCCCACTGAAAATTAAGTAGGTTGACCACTAAACCTGGAACCTGAATGGCACACAGAATTGCTGTATCCACATTACTGTGATACCAAATGTTTTTCCAAAAATCGTTGCTACTTTCAAATTTTTATTTTTCCCTGAACAGTGACTGGGTTATTTAAAAGTTTTTTTAACATTATGTAAAAACAACATTGTGTTAACCATGAGAACTAAAAAAAAATGGGTAAAACATTTTTTCAACCTGACTCATACAAACCTGCTTTCATTTTTAAGCGTTACCCTGGATACACCAATGAATAGGCAGTTCCATGCCAGAAGCTGATGTCTCTTTCTTGACACCACTGAAGTATGGAGCTACGTGAGTATGCCCTGTTTATGAGCTAAATAATACAATTTGATTATGTTTAATTAAATATTTTTCTAAATATATTATACAAAATATTTTTTTTTTCAACTTTAATTACACAATACAGTCAAACGCATGGCCAGGTGTTTACGTAACTTTGGGAATATAATGTATCTTTTGAACCACCAATACCTGCATACATGCCATACTAAAGATTTGGTCAGGGTTCTGCATAAAGCTAATACAATTAATGTCAGTATTCACTGGGCAGTTAAAGTGTTATTATTAATGTAGTGAATAATGTTATGTCTTGTATATTTTGGCCACTGAGCCCAGAAATCTTCATGCCATTTTTCTAGCACAGACTTTTTATTCCTATTTTAATCTAATTTCAATGTTTACATTCACCTCTGGGGATTGATTATGCTGCTCTGCATAGTTCAGTAAGCACTTAGAATGAAGAAGGTTAACAAGCGGGTTTGTAAAGCTTTGCTTTGGTTGTAAAACTGGTGATCATGAATACACTACCCTCTTTACATTTGTTATGCCACATGCATTTTTTCCTTTCCTTATGCACATGAAATCTGTTCCACAAAAGTATTTTAAAGAATCCTACAGTTTAAAAGACATTGAACTGTTTTGGATCCTGAAGCTAAATGTAACTTTTTTGTATCTTTTAGGCTTTCTGGTGCAGCTCATTACCACAAACCGCAAATCGAAAGCAACATTCATATGTTTCTATGAATGAATTTGTGAACTTATATATTATATATTCAGAATATAATCATACATTTGTAGGACTCGTTTTGCTTTCTTTTGATGTGCTTTATAATGCGTTCTTTTAATGGTTATCTAAACTGATTTGATCTTGATTTTTTTTTTATTATTGTATCTAAACTTCACCGACTGGCACATTATATTAGACATGTGTTTTCTTGCAAAACAACTCTGGTGCATTTGACGCATGGTCTCCACCATACCATTTAAAGATTTGCTGTGGTATTTGGCAGTGGTGGATGAAGTACACAAACCATATAAGTTAAAGTAGAGATACACTCAGTAAAATATTACTCCAGTGTTCCTTTTAAACGTTCACTTGCGTAAAAGTACACAAGTATTTGCCTTTAAATGTACTTAAGTATCCAATGTACTATGATTTATTATAATAATATCATATATATAATATCATATCATATCATATATATTATATATTATAATAAGGCCACAGATGTTGCAAGTTAAGAGTCAAGAGTTTCTTCTATCATTTATTCCTCTCAAAATGTAATGCTAATGTGAAAATTATATTTCACTTTGAAATGTTGTGGAAAAAGTAAAAGTCTTCTCAAATAGAAATCCTTCAGTAAATTACAGATACATGAAAAAACTACTTAAGTAAAGTAACGAATTACATTGACTTTGTTACTGTCCACCACTGGTACTTGGTACCAAAATGTTAACAGCAGATCCTTTAAAGTACTGCAAGTTGTGATTTTGGGGCTTCTATGGATTGGACTAGTTTGTCCAACACATCGTACAGATGCTTGATCAAATTGAGATCTGGGGAATTCGGGGGCCAAATCAACACCTTAAATTCTATGTGATGTGTCAAGCATTCCAGTTTTTAATTCTATGTGATGTGCCAAGCATTCCAGTTTTTACAAACAGTTTTTACAGTGTGTGTCAGGGAGCATTATCCTGCTGAAACAGAAGGCCACTTCCATTAAGGAATACAGAAGAGGTGTTCTTGGTTTACAACGATATTTGGGTAAGTGGTATGTATCAAGGTAGCATCCACATGAATGCCTGGAGCCCAACAGAACAGAACCTCCCCATTCTCACCATACCTATCGGTGAGCCTTGCGCAGCCAGAAATCTGTCACCAGTTCCCAAATGCAGACAAGAATCACCTCACAGATCTAATTATTTTTTGGAGATGCTCTCACCCTGTCATCTACCTGTCACAATTTGTCACCTGGCTGTTCACTTTCTGCCTAATGTATCCGACCCCTTAACAGATGCCATTATAAGAAGTTTTACATAGCCTGACTTTTGTTTTATTGCACTGGCTGATTGGTCTCAATCTTTTAAACTTAAGGTCTCATTCTTTAAAGCTAAAATCAAGCCGAAGCTCCAATGTACTCCGACCTTTTTGCTTTTGAACACTGGAGGGCAGCATTTAGATGCACTCACTTGGTTTCCAAACATCAACAATTTCTATTACAGAACATGGTCCATATGCAATAAATTACACCAACTCACTCAATGAATGGCACAATATAATAGCAGAGTCAGTATCAGTGGTAAATATGAGATTTTATTAGTAGTCTAATGATACTTACCGAAATTTTAGTAACCCAGCTATTACAAATGGGGAGGGTTGTATTAGGAAGGGCATCCAGCGTAAAACATGTGCCAAATCATATATGTGGATCACAAACTAAAATTTCATATTGATCGGTTGAGGCCCGGGTTACCAACGACCGCCACAGGTATTGTTAGACAAAAGGGTACCGGTGGAAATTGGGCTACTGTTGGCCGAAGGAGAAGAAGAAGAGGAGGAAGATGCCTTTAGAGACAGCAGGAAAAGGAGAAGTGGAGGAGAGTGGAGGTTGGGGTTGGTACTTTAAATGTTGGTACTATAAATAGTAAAGGGAGAAAGGTAGCTAATATAATGGAGATGAGAACGGTGTTCAGGAGACCAAATGGAAAGGGAGAAAGGCCAGGAACATTGAAGGTAGGTTTAATCTGTTCCATCATGGTGTGGATGGAAAGGGAAATGGTGTAGGGAAAGGAAGAGTACAGTAAGAGTGTACAGTAAGAGGTCAAGAGTGTAGTGGAGGTCAAGAGAGTTTCTGATAGGGTCATGAACATGAAGCTGGAAGTTGAAGGTGTGATAATAAATGCACATGTAGGTTGTGAGATGGAGGAGAAGGAAAAATTCTGAAGTTAGATAGATGAAGTGGTAGAAGGTGTACCTAGAAATGAAAGATTGGTGATTGGGGCAGACTTTAATGGGCATGTAGATGAAGGGAACAGATGATCAGGTGTGGCAGAGAAGTATGTGAGGGTGGTGCAGGACATGCATGAGGACAGTGTGACAGTGAAGTGTGCAGTAGGAACAACAGACTGGTTTAAAGTGGAGGTTGGACTGCACCATGGATCAGCTCTGAGCCCTTTCCTGTTTGCAGTGGTGATGGACAGGCTAACGGACGAGGTCAGAGGTACACGCTCGAGAGAAGGGGAATGAAAGTGGAGAAAGTGGAGGAGTTCAGGTACGTGTGGTCAACAGTGCAAAGTAATGGAGAGTGTGTTAAAGAAGTGAAGTAAAGAGTGCAGGCAGGGTGGAGTGGGTGGAGAAGAGTGATAGCAGGAGTGATTTGTGATAGAAGAGTATCTGCAAGACTGAAAGGGAAAGTTTATAGGACTGTGGTGAGACCTGAGATGTTGTATGGTTTAGAGACAGTGGCATTGACTAAAAGACAGGAGGCAGAGTTGAAGATGCTGAGATTTTCATTGGGAGTGATGAAAGCGAACAGAATTAGAAATAAGTTTAAACATGTTTTGGGAACTAAGTAAGAAAGGCCCAATTGAGATGCAAAGGACAGAGTAGTATGGGGACATATAAACCACTATGGCGAACCCTAATCAGAGCAGCCAAAAAAACAACATTGCTATTGGTTTTAATTATGTAATACAAAAAAGTTGCCCAAATTCTTGCAAGCTTTCTAGCCAACATAGCTGCATGTTTTAAATTGACAAAATCAAGGTTTGATGGTGTTATTTGACCTGTTAGCATACAGAATTACTGATTTTTAGCAAACAATATACATTGACTTGAAAAAAAGGGGGTATGTGGCTTCCATTTGCTGCAGTGATTATTTGGTAATACGTTGTTTAACCTTAACTGATGCAGTGAGTATCTTATAATTTCCTAAACAACCTTGTCAGAAGCAAAATAATTGACCACCTATTTGTTAATCTTTTTCACACTTAAAAATAGTCTCATTCAGGGCATTGGGGAAGCAGAATTGATGAGACATCAGGTAGATTTCATGTAGCCAATTCATATTACAGTCAAATACTATAAAAATGTAAGGGTAAAGTGGGGACATGGATGCAGTCACTTTTCATACTGTACAATACAAGAGATTCTGATGCTCTTCTGTATCCTGCTGTATATAAAAGATTTAATAATTTAACCTTGGGCAGAATTTATGGGAAATAATAAATGAATATTACCACTAGGAAGCAAATACACCATTTGGCCTAAAACATTTTCCAAATATATACATTTACAGATATGACTAGGTAAATTCTCTTTTTTTTTATTAGAATGCTTGCCAGAAATCTGTGTGAGACTAGAGCTGTACCTTCAACCTGGGAGAAAAAGCAGTCATATATAAAGCACACCAGATGAAGAAAAGCCATGATCATTAGCACAAACATGAAGTGCTGCCGAGTGACACAGCCAGGAATCAATTTTGAGGAAAATGCTAAATAAAAATGAACCCATGATCTGTATATTGATGTGTTAAGCACTTATTATTATTATTATTATTATTATTATTATTATTATTATTATTATTATTATTCAATCATTTAAATGGGGAGTAAAGGCATCAGAGCACATCAGAATTGTAGGTTATCCCATCTGGTCTGCATAGAAGAACTACTGGTAGCAAAATTAACAGGGAATAAAAGCACTGCACTAACATGCACACCATCATTAGGTAGTAATGATTTCATTAATTTTTTTAATAATAAAATTGAAAGAAATCCAGACGGTTAATATAAATCCAAATTATTTTACAAGTAACCCTGTAGACAGCAGTGTAATTATAGCAGACAATCAACTACAAAGCTTCACTCCTATTCATGAGAATGACTTCCTCATCAAAACCATCAACCTGCATTCTCGATCCCTTGCCAACAAGTTTCTTTAAACAGATAGCTCCAGAGGTAATTGAACCTGTTTTAAAAATAATAAACTCTTCCATTAGCACTGGTTATGTACCAAAATTCTTCAAACTGGCAGTTATCCACACCCTAATTAAGAAACCTGACCTTGACCCGTGTCAGCTGTCCAACTACAGGCCAATATCAAATCTCCCCTTTATATCCAAAATTTTAGAAAAGGTTGTAGCACAGCAGTTATGCTCACACCTACTTATAAATAACATTTTTGAAATGTATCAGTCAGGATTTCGGCCTCATCATAGCACAGAGACGGCGCTAGTTAAGTTGGTAAATGACCTGCTATTGGCCTCTGATCAGGGTTTTGTCTCCTTACTTGTTTTGCTCGACCTTAGTGCAGCTTTTGACACCATTGATCACACTATACTACTTGCTAGACTTGAGAACGTTGTTGGAATATAGGGAACAGCTCTCTCTTGGCTCAGGTCTTATTTGACTGATCGCTATCAGTTTGTTGATGTAAATGGTGAGTTCTCCACACTCTCTGAGGTAAAGTTTGGTGTTCCTCAATGATCTGTCTTAGGCCCTCTCCTTTTCTTTTTATATATACCTCTTGGTGAAATTATTCATAAACATGGAATTCGCTTCCATTGCTATGCTGATGACACACAGCTGTATATTTCAGCAAAGCCAGGTGAGAGAGATCAGCTTAACAATGTTGAGAAGTGTGTAAAGGACATTAGACAGTGGATGCTTGATAACTTTCTTCTGCTCAACCCAGATAAGACGGAAGTACTTTTACTAGGACCACATGCAGCTAGAAGCAAACTCTCCAATTACGTAGCATCTCTAGATGGTGTTTCTGTTTCTGCGTGAACGGCTGTCAAAGACCTTGGTGTTATTATTGACCCGAGTCTTTCCTTTGAGGCTCACGTGAATAATATCACCAGGATCGCCTTCTCTTACCTTAGAAATATTTCTAAAATTAGAAATATGATATCATTACAGGATGCAGAAAAACTAGTTCATGCTTTTGTTACATCTAGATTAGACTACTGTAATGCTTTACTGTCTGGGTGTTCGAGTAAGTGCATAAATAAGCTTTAGTTAGTTCAGAATGCAGCAGCAAGAGTCCTCACTAGATCTAGGAAATATGATCACATCACCCCTGTTTTAATCAGTCTACACTGCTCTCAATCAAATCTCGCATTGATTATAAAATACTACTACTGACGTATAAAGCACTTAACGGTCTCGCACCGCAGTATCTGAGTGAACTTCTGTACCAGTATGATCCTCCATGCCTACTTAGATCAAAAGGTGCTGGCTATCTGTTGGTTCCTCAAATAATGAAGACTACAGCAGGGGGCAGATCTTTCTCTTATAAAGCCCCACAGTTATGGAACAGCCTTCCAACCAGTGTTCGGGAGTCAGACACAGTCTCAGTGTTCAAGTTGAGGTTGAAAACATATTTATTCAGTCAAGCCTTTGATCAGTAGATTTTTTTCTTAGGTAAAGGCTCAGATCTGGAGGGAACATGGATATAGAGTGTTTGGTGAACTGGGATAATTGTATGCTGTCGTCCCCTCACATTCACACGTTCACTCAGGTTTGTTGACGGTGGTGTGGTGGGTCGTCTCTTATCCCAGAGATCCCTCATGTCTGTATTACCTTCTGGTTCTCCCTTTTAGTTATGCTGCCATAGCGAGTCTTGCCGGAGTCCAAACTGCACAGTGACATTAACTTTCATACAACAATAAGGACACTTAATAATCCATATCCTTCTCTCTCTCTCTCTCTCTCTCTCTCTCTCTCTCTCTCTCTCTCTCTCTCTCTCTCGGTTGAGTTAAACTTGCTCCTGAGGCTCCAGTGACCACTGTTCCTGCCCCTCTCCCCTCTGTGGATCTTCCCACTTCGTCCAGGCCTGCCTCTGGATAGTGTTCTCTTTGACTGGAGGCCACTGTGCAGCTTGGGACGGTTTCTCATCTGGTTCCTCTCAAGGTTTCTTCCTTATGCCATCTCGGGGAGTTTTTCCTTGCCATAGTTGCCACCGGCTCGCTCATCAGGGACAAACTTACTTACAAAGAACATATTTACTTTTAATCACCACATTATCTGTGTAAAGCTGCTTTGAGACATTGAGACTTTTATTGTTAAAAGCGCTATACAAATAAAATTGGATTGAATTGAAAAAATTTAACTGTAGAAGAAATTGCTGAGAAATTAATGCTGGCTATGATGTCGACACACAATGCATTGCAGCATGCTGCAAACCAGTGCCACTGACGACCCCTGTTTATCAATGATAGAGCCAATGATTTGAGCATCGGAACTGAATCATGGAAAGCTAGAAATAAAAACAAAATTTTAGACTTGTTGCATCTTTAATGTGATTTTCCATCATACAAAAATCCAGAGAATATTTTTAAGAACACTTTGAATAAAAAAATAAGTACCAGAGCTTGATTGCATAAGTCTGAATACCCCTCCCAATTAATACTTTGTGGAAGCTACGTTTGTCTTTATTACTGCATAGTCTTACTGCAAGAATAAGTCTTTATTAACATCACACATCTAGAAATTGGAATTTTAAACTACTCCTCCTTGCAAAACAGTTAAAATTCCTTCAAATTTTAAAGGATCTCCTGCGTACGGTTCTTTTTAGTTTATTCAATAGGTTTTCGATGGGATTAAAGTCTGGGCTCTGGCTGGGCCTTTTCAGGACTTTGATTATCATTTTGTGAAGACAAATTTTGTTGATTTTGATGTGTGTGTGTTGGGTCATTGTCATGTTGATGCTCTGTATTGGTTTGCGCCAAGCATACATTTCAGAATTTTAGCCAAAAATGTCAACCTTTGTCTCATCAAACTATAATACATTTTCCCACATGGATATGGTGACTGAATACATTTTTTTGCCTCAATCCAGACACGTTTGAATATTCTTTTTGCCACTCTACCCCGTAGCCCAGATATGTGCAGAATGCAGAAAATGGTCCTCACAATCATGGCGTTGCAAAACCTGCAATTCTAAAATTAGCAATACCTTCTTAGTGAATTTATGTCTTTCCGGATAAGGGATGCATACTCACACGACCAAGCACAAAATGTAAAAGAAAATGTTATTTACAAGACCTGGCCACCTAAATCTATGATTCATTTCTGATGCTCAAATGCCCATTGTTGGCACTGTAAGTGATAAACTGGGGGTAACAAGTCTGACATTTATGTTGTTATTTCTGTCTGTATATTTTAAAATCCTGCAATTTTATAAGAGTGTGTAGACTTTTTATATCCATTGTAGATGTTACTTTGACACATACCACCTACTTAAACTTTTCCAATCAAGTATACCCTTTTATGCCAATGGAACAGCAGTGGCTTCTTTGAGGAGGCTAATGCACCTGGCCACACAGCAAAAAAGGTCTTGAGGTGCTGACATTATTTGTGATAAGTATAAATTAGTTAGCTCTCTGACAGAGCAGTTTGTGGCAATCATCTCCAGGTTACGGTATGTAACCTTAGTTCCCTGAGGGAACAAGACGCTGCGTCACAGGCTTTTCTGAATCACATGTGAAATCCGGCCAATGGCAAGGCGTGACGTGACCGATAGGGTGCAGTGGAGCCGACGCTAGCTTCTGAAAAATGAGAAGGGAAACGTGGAAGGGATTCAGGGAGTGTGGCTCGAAGACGCAGCGTTTGGTTCCCTCAGGGAACTAAGGTTACACACGTAACCTAGAGACGTTCCCTTTTGGGAACTCAAGCTGCGTCACAATGCTTTGGGAACAAGTGACCAATCACGCCACACTGACCAGTCCTTGCCTAGTGTGTGAGAGCACAACCAGAGCGCAGGACAGCGGAGCCGGGAGTGGCTCTAAGGTCGAGGTAAAAACCTGATGAAGGTCAGCGGGGTGGACCAGCCAGCAGTGTTGCAAATGTCCTGGAGTGGGACTCCAGCGGACCAGGCCGTAGTGGAGTGAAACTTGACCCCGAAAGGAGCGGGGAGACCAGAGGGCTCATATGAAGATGGAATAGCATCCACAATCCACCTACTACAAGTCTGCTTGTTGCCTATAGGGGCCATAGCAGACAAAAAGCTGCCCTGACTTCTCCACAGACTCGCACTGGACACAGTCGGTTTGTTTCTCCTGGTCAGGGGCTAAAGAGGAGAAGGGTAGAATGCCTGCAGAACGACAGGGTCATGAGGGAGCCGCGGGCATGTTAGGTACATACCCTGCTTGGGGTAACCTAAGGGACACCTCAGCCAGTGGCTCGAAGAAGGGGCTCAGACAAAGCCACCAACACGACGGTCAAGTCCCACACAGGCACTCTGGGTTGCGTCCCGGGCTTCAGCCTCCTTGTGCTGCACGGTAACGTGTCTACCCCACGACTGCCCAGCAAGGTGGGCACAATTAGCCACGATAGCAGACCAGCAAATGTTTTAATAGCAGACATACATGATGCCTCTTAGATGGAATTAATGGCATCTTCACTTCATCATTCCCTTGGTTAAGCATGGTAAAAATCAGTGATTCAGGACCAGAGTAGAGGCACATAACTCCACATAACTACCACTGGAGCAAGTTTTGGGCTCTTTATGGTTTAACAGCTTAACAACATGCATGGCAGAATTCACTCATTTGTATTTGCCCTGGCTTCTACAATTCAGTGCTGCCTGAGGGCCCAAATTTCATGAGCATCCAATATTGATTTTGTCTGTATCTCTCGCATAATTCCACAAATTCTCAAAATCTTTTTGGTGATATGTACTGTAGATGATAAAATATTCAAAGATCTTTTTATACCCAATCATGTTACAGAGCTGTTGCTAATTAACCTAATTTGTTGCAAAATGTTCTTCTCTTTTTCTTTTTTACTAAAACCTACTTTTCCACACTTCGCCCAGTCCCAAATAGTTTAAAATACAGGTAGTCGTCGACTTACGACCACGATTGGTTCCTACAGACCGGTCGTAACACGATTTGGTCGTAAGTAGAGTAGGCTATATGTACAGTACTGTGAAATGATGTTATAAAAATCTTTAATTAGTATTTTATCATAATTTTCTTTCATTATTGTTATACTGTATATATCATCATTTTCTTTGTTCAATTTATGCCATTTGTATCATCTCTACACCATTTTGTTTCTTACTGTCGGACGGCGCGGCGCGCACCGCGGCACTAGCGATTGTCGTAATGGTCGTAAGTTGCATAGGTCGTAAGTCGGCAACTACCCATCAAATTTCTTATTTGTCCTTATACTTGGACATTTCCTTAGTTTATACATTTTATCTGCTCTATGCTCTATTATGAATAAAAAAAATTGGTTTATGATATTTGCAAATGATTGCATTCTGTTTTCATTAATAATTTACACAGTGTACTAACTTTGTTGCAATCAGAGTTCTATAACACATAGTGAGCAGCGCTGGTTAATTCACTTTCATCTGCAGTCGTCTGGAGGTTACATAGTGGTAGCCCACATAGAAACCCCTGTACTACTAAATTACTTATAATAGTTGCCTGTATAGTGCACTAGGTATCTGTATCTCCTTTCTAGCATGGCAGGTCAGCTCGTGGTTCAGAGGAGGGAGCTGCTTTACTGTATTTCAATGCTATGTAAAAGAGTTCTATAGGCAGCAGGAAGACCTTGCAACACCCTGACCCCATGAAGATAACAATTAACAGAATCTGGCAGAGCAAGAAGAGAGACTCAATATCCTAGAAAACAACCTGTATTGTAAGTACTGCTGAGCTAAGAGGTTGGCTTAAGTCAATAGAAGGGGAAATATGGCTTAAAAACCTAAGGAGCAGTTGTTTTTTTCAATTAAAAAATATAATAAAAATGGCAACAAGAAAGACTTAAAAATGCAATGAACCTGGAGAGGGGCAGCTGGAGAAACATCTTTAAACTCCAATCTTAGTTCTACTACCACCATTGCACATAATGGCTAGTTCTGCCAAAACTCCTCAACTAAACACTACCCTTGACAACCTGACCATCTTACATCTAAACCAGAAATTAAGATTAAGAAGGTTATACTTAGTGTGGTAGCGTAATAAAAATCAGACCCTATGAACAAATCTTTGAAAGAAATAGGAAACATTTCTGGCTGAGCAACTCTGAGACACTGGGTATTCTCACTTCATTCTTTTGTGGTACTGCCAAGGATTGGTAGAAAAGCAGGGATAAAAACAGACCTGGGCAGGCTTTCTCAGATTTTTCCTCTCAGTGGACCATAAAGCTGAGGAAGAGAGATTAAGAGACAGGAGGCCAGGCATCAATGAGTGTATCAGGGAATTTTGTTTACCAATAATAGGTTTGTGTCCATCAGATGGAAAAAAGAAATGTCAGAAAGTGAACTACAAAAAGCTATCTTAGGAACTGCAACCCACAGTTGGCAAAGCTGCTGAGAAGGAAGAGCATACTGACCTTCAATACCCATCTAAACTTCAGCAAGATGCTGCTTGGAAAAGAATTAGTCAAGAATTACTCAAAGGCTCCAAGAAAGGGTCAGTCCAGAAACTGGGTTTTACCAGTATGTTCCAGGCAACTCCATCTCAAGCCAGGACATAAAGTCTTCCACTTGTCATCTGAGGACTGCAGGACTCATCTACAGCAGACAAAGGCATTATATGTTCATTGGTACAGGAATCCTTCTTGGAATTGATTAAAGAGGCTGAATAGGAGTGAAATCTCAGTACTAGACAGACCTTCATCTTCATTTCCAACTAATGTACAACATTAGGTTTTGTACCTTTTGCCTCATGAGCAAGCATGATTAACCACTAATATAGCCATGTTCCTTTTCTATTCATGAATTTTCAGATACCCACCTGCAGCCAGGAGAGCATAGTTGCCCACTTCTTATAATGGATGACCATTCATTATGGCAGAAGTCTTAAATACAACTCTAGAATATGTGATTACATGCTTACAGGGGAATTATTATATTAGGGTAACTAGTGGGTTGCAAAATAATATCTAATAAATACATCAGAAACTAAAATAATAACAGTTTGAACAGAACAGAAACTAAAAAAGAATAACAGTTTGGATTACATTATCAAACTGTAGTTTCATTCCTTCTGTAGAACCAGAACTGGTTAGATCTAAGCAAGCATATTTTGGGTAGAAGGGAGATTCTAATAAAACTGTTACTGACGGCAAACCATGGATTTAGCAAAGGCATTCCAAAAGCAGATCCATCCATCAGCCAAGCACCTTACAGTGCATCCTCTACCAAGGTGCATGCAGTATTTTCACCATGAATATGTCTGAATATCTCAGTGTACTTACCAACTGCCTGACTCCTTTTTTTTTTCTGATAACATTAAACCACATCTTTCCTGCACATAGCAGACCCCAGGCTGTTACAAAGCACAGTAAGCATCCCTGCATCACTGTCTTACACTGCTTTAAGAGAATATTTTATTACAAAGCCAATCCTATCTGGCATCATCATCTGGCATACATCTACAAATTGTACTAAGTGTACATTATATTTGACATCAGTGTAAAATAGATTGTTCATAGATTGTTTAAGCTTTTGCTTCATCATTCCAAAATCTTTCTTTGATTCTCCTAAATATTTTTGATTCTACTACTACAACTACTATTTAAAATTTAAGGACATTTATATAATGTGATTATTGAGTGGGTTCAGTTTTTAGAGTACTGTCACATTAAAGCATTTTAGAAACCAAGTCATCAGTGTGCTCATGTTGTCATTCAATAGGAACCACTTCTAAACACCTGGAGATTATTCAAGGTTTAATTTAATTTATATATTGGAATAGAATCTTTGGACTCACCATTTGTAAGGCATGCCAATGATTTTGAACACATTTGAGTTCTCTCTATGCTCAAACTAACCAGGAAGCAGAATGTGCTGAACACACCTACAGTAAGCAGATTATGAAACAACAGATCCATGCCTAGAGCTCTTGTCCTATGAGACCACTACTTTAAGGTAAGCACATCTTATGATATTCAGGCAGATTTTTTGTAAAATACTACCAACCCTGGAGGCTAATCTACAGCCTGGGACCAGTGTTACTGTAAAACTGGAAAAGGAGAAGGGCAGGATTTAGCCTACCATCTTCCAATGTAGTGTGATTTTTATTATATTGATCTGATATTGAAGGACATAGAAAAAACTATCAATGGAGATGGTATGGTATGGACAATGCAGATGATAGAAACTATACTTGTTTATTTAGGTTACCACGTATCAAGATCATTGATTAAAAAAAAATAACACTATAACTATAAATAGTGTTCAACAGAGATCTTCACACATCTTAACAAAAAAAAGGGCAGGTATAGCTGCAGGCTTTCATTCCAACCATGACTGATTCCACTTGTTTAATCAATTCATCTTTGTCTCCAACTATCAAGTGTGCCTCCTATTTGGCTGGAATTAAAGCCTGCAGCTACACCAGCCCATTGCAGATAAGCTTGAAGGACTCTGGTCAACAATAAGTTGTATACAGTTTACTATGATGTGCAACATTTGAGATGACTATTTACTACTAAGTGTGCTGACAGCCCAGTCTCACCACATTTAGTGATGTCACGAAATGTAATCCATTGATTTGTGTTCATTTCCCAGTGAGGAAGACTTTCTATGTAATGTATTTCAAGTATTTTTGGTGGCTCCACCAAAGTTTTCTTTCTGCCACTGGATATTACAGACATTTAATCATTATTATGCAACATTTAATCAGGAGATTTTATCCTTGTTTTTATTGCTTTATATTCGGTAAGCTACTCATTATTATAAACCATCGTCAGTGGTTGCTTCCAGTCAAAATACAGTAAATATATTCTCCCAGTTAATTAAGGAGACTGTGTTAATTAGAGACATACACATTTATTACAGTATAACCCTTACACTAACTCTAACCCTAACCTATATTCTCTGACTTATTCTCTGATAAACATGGGGAAAAAATATTACCTTTGACATTTCTGTCAGCATTACCCATGATCCTCTGCCTCTATTGCTATGGAGATGGAGCCAGCTGGAGGCAGTCGTGCTGAGTGTCACGAAAAAAGAGGGAAATTCGTGTCCATGAGCACGAATCAATAGATTAAAGTTTGTGACAATACAATGAAATGCCGTGAGACCGTGTCGGTGCTGAACATCTGTCCAGCTCCTGCCTAGCTTTCTGAGATTCTTAGATCCTTTCATTTCATCTTGAACTCACTGATCCTTTTGATAGCAGACTGTTTACTGTTCCCCATACCAGGCTATCCACAATGGGTAGTGTTGCATGTCCTTTTATTTTAGTCACTTTGCTCATATTGGTATTGCTTCTTTTCAATCTCCTGAAAGCCTTTCTCTTCTCATAAAAATATTACTCTTCTTTTAGATTTTTTTGTAAATGTATGTAACAATACAACAAATGTAATTTAGAATATTGCAATATATAAACTTTCAAAATTATCATTCCAGGCCATAATAAAGAAATAGTAAAGCATGAAATCCATCCCCAACAAATCAATTTGTGTGTTTTCGTTTGTGTTTATTTCCTGTAAAACAACACATAAGTTGTGCTGCAAATCTCAAGTATTTAATATAATAGATACTGCAATAGATTGAAAGCAGTACTGTGTATATTATTACTTTAGAATTTATTATTTGGTATTGATTCTACATCTTCTACATCATCATTTAACACATAATTACATTTATTAAAACAAAGCAAGCTGGAAATTAGAAATAACATCACAATGACCATTATGGGAACTGAAATCTCTCTTAGCCTCTCTCTTTCTCTTTCTCTCTCTCTCTTTCTCTCTCTGTTTCTGTCTCTGTCTTTCCCTCCCTGTCTTCCTATCAGTGTATCAGGCAGGGCAGCCCATAATTTCAGAGCTGAAAGAACGAGGCCATGGAGTTGAAGTTGCTATGGTAACATCACATCTAAAAAAAGGTGGATGGTAGAAGTATACAGCAAGGTTTCACTGCCACATTTACTTCTCTCTCCCTCTCTCTCTCTCTCTCTCTCTCTCTCTCTCTCTCTCTCTCTGCATTTTTAATGTATATATACAGTATGCTATCTCAGCTTATATAAAACACCTAGATAGAAATTATAAACAAACCTCATTATAAGCCCATTTTATTGTGTACTATATAAGTCTCAGCACTTTCAAGATAACTGAATATGTGTGTATTTATGCATAATAAATGAATACAGTAGAGAACTAGCTAGTAATTGGTTCTATTAACCTATTAACATACTTATTGCATTGCTATGATTTAATGCAATTCAATTTCCTCTAACCATGACTGGCCATAACATCTGGATATCATCTGCCTACACTGCTGTTAGAAAAAAACTCATCCTACCCCGCTTAAAGATAACCAGTACAATTACATTAGTATGTTGGATAGTGACAAAATCTGGAGAGGCTACTTGGTAATGTACAAGGTCAGCCCAAGGTCAGTAGATTGATTGGTATGGATTCAGCCACAAGATGACCCCCACAGACCTATAGCCACTGACTTAAATACCTATATATATATATATATATATATATATATATATATATATATATATATATATATATATATATATATATATATATATATATGTATATGTATATATGTATATATATGTGGATTCAACTACTTGCCTTTGGAAAAAGATTGTAGGTTAGTATATATTTATAATATATACAGTTATATTTAAGATATAGGGTATAGTTATAGAACCTCAATTAATGTTATGTTCATAACTATTTAAATTCCACAGGAAAGGAGAAATCCGATATTTATATGGCATAAAGGTGATCAGACAGTCTTCGCTTCATTTCTTAAATAATACACCTGATTGCATCACTTACAGGAGAGTGAAAATATTTGCGCATTTATTTTTATGCCCACACTCACTGTTTTTGGCAGTGCCTCAGATTAACAGAAATAAATCTTTACTGTCTATAGTACATTATTTGTATGCCGGACCGTAAGAGGCTCCATGCAATTTGCAAGAGAACGGTTTTAAATTAAGGACTTAGTACATTCCCCGAGTATCCATAAAATGGGTAAGGAATAATTAACTCTATTCAGTGAGGTAACTTCATCTAAAACACAATCAAGACAGGGAAACCTCAAAGTATAAAGCACTTGCTTTTTATCTCATTGGTCAGAATTAGCTTGATGACTGATTGACTCACAGAGCTGTAGATACACATGACACGCTGTTAGGATTTTGGAGGTGTCTATGTTTTAGCTCTACATGCCACACAACCTCTCTCTGTCACAACACAGGCGTGCAAACGTGCTTCAAGGCAGAAGTATGAACCAGTCTTGGAAGGCAGGACCAGAGTGTGAACGGAGTCTAAATGAATAATGCATTCATTCTCTTCTGCCCTGCTGACTTCATGTTTTTGCAACCTCCAGCCATGGGCTTCTTTCACAGCAAGCAAAGGTCCCCAAAAAGGGAGCCAGGGATCTTGCAGATCCAAAAGTATTCACAAGCTGCTAAGCTGATACCTCCATACGGTTTTCATGTAGTCCTGTATGCTTGCAGGTATAAGACAATGCATGTCAACGGTTCATAACTTGACCTTGTTGGTGTATCTTGAGATGCCTGTTCATGCACACAAGGATTATTTATGTGTTGTATACTGATCTTTGTTTTTTTTTTAAAGAACACTGTTCCTTCTAGAGGTTAAACCCTGTTCTTTAGCGGGATTTGAATAGAGGAGCACAAAGGGAAGTGCAGGAGCTGTTCTGTGTTTTTTCAAAATTGTATAGACTATCTATCCAAATCTTCATTTAGCATGCTGTACACCTTTCTGTACTCTTCATATGTGCTTAATGCAGACTGCCATTGCAACCATTTTCAGAGGAGTTTGCTTCTTTCAAGAGGAAATGTACTGCACCTGTTCTTTATTTTTAAGGCCAAACAATGCTATTTTTGGTGTAGTTTGATATATTTTAGATGGGAATTGGACCAACCAAACTTAATTTGCCTTTTTATTGTAAACACCTGGTAGTCTTTTTCTTCTAGAACAGGGGTGGCCAACCCACAGCTCTTGAGCCGCATGCGGCTCTTTGCCTGGTTTTATGCGGCTCTTACGTTCATATCGAAGTTTGTGGGTTTTTTTTTTTTATTTGCGCGTTCGCGTCAAATACGCATGTGCATGAGATGAAAATACCGCAAAGTTTCCCAGTAGGGGCAAGATCATTTAAGTAAACAATTTGTGTCAAGTTCGCTCTCAAAATGGCAGGAAAAAAATAAACAGCAAAACGAAAATATAAAGATGACTATTAGGCGCACCCAAATATAAGCCGCACCCACTGAATTTGACAAAGATTTTTATTTTGAACATAAATACGCTGCACCTGTCTATAAGTCGCAGGTGTCTACACTGAAACTAATGAACTTTGCACAGGCTATAACGAAAGACAGTGTCAGTTACACGGCTTGTATCTTAACAGTAGCCTACCAAGAAAGTCATTGTTCACTGTCTTCCTCCTTCCTTTTACAACTATTTCTCTCGGGAGTTTATCTTTTGGTATCGTCGTGCGTTTAAAAATCACCATCGGTGAAGCTTTTCTCCCGATGCTGTGCAGCTCAGAACACAGGTGAAGTGTGTTTTCATGCCCGGTTGTTTTCAGCGTGACGAAAGATTCGCATTTCCTGTTGACAGTCCGAGTGAGCGGCAGGTCAAACGTCAGAGAAACATCATCCATATTTATGATGTGGTGCGGCCCGATTCAGTGGGAGCGCATCTGATTTAATATAAAGAGTTTCATTGTTTCAAAAAAAGAAGTTGTTAAAATCTTGTCTCCTGAAAACGACAAACTAAAACGCATGGTATCAGATGTCCAACTGTCCCGCCACACTGTTGAACACAGAATATCGGACATTAACACTTCTATTGAAACACAGTTGCGGACTGGGTTCAATCCCCGGTCAGGGAACCAACCCCAGCCATTAGGGTTGCACAAGCCAGTGCACTCATAGTGCAATGATAGCTGCATTTGCGAAAGCAAATCTGCCCATAACGAAACTAACTGCAAGTTTGTGAGAGTTTGTGTGTGTGAGACAGTGCACACAATGTTCATTGTTGAAAATGACTGGCCTTCGTCTTAGTACTGTAGGAGACAATTTCTGTCATTATCATGTTGGTGTGTGACATTTACAATAAATCTGGCTGAGCAGAGGTGTGTGTGTGTGTGAGAAAGGGATGGGTGATGTTCATGTGTGCCCATGTGTATGATGTGGCTCTTTGCAGTAACACAGTAAAAAATGTGGCTCTTGGTCTCTGACTGGTTGGCCACCCCTGTTCTAGAACCTATTGGCAGATTGGAGGAACATATAAACTTTCTTTCGGCTTCTCCCGTTAGGGGTCACCACAGCGGATCCTCCGCACGTTTTTGATTTGGCACATGTTTTATGCTGGATGCCCTTCCTAACGCAACCCTCTCCAATTTATCCAGGCTTGGGACCGGCACTGAGAGTGGCTGGGGATGGTTCCCTGACCGGGAATCGAACCCGGGTCGCAGCGTTGAGAGCGCTGCATCTTAACCACTAGACCACCA
Source organism: Silurus lanzhouensis (assembly GCA_039877035.1). Taxonomy (NCBI): domain Eukaryota; kingdom Metazoa; phylum Chordata; class Actinopteri; order Siluriformes; family Siluridae; genus Silurus; species Silurus lanzhouensis. The sequence goes on from JBCEWE010000287.1 coordinate 5,283,612, forward strand.
GGGGACTAGATTGGAGGAACATATACTAGTGTCAATTAACAACATTTTCCCAGTAAGCTGGACTTAAAAGGGAAAACTGGCTGTTTTGACCAGCTGGTAATATAACTGTATATAATCTCCAATGTCTCACTCCTTGCTAAGTGAGACCAGGTGAGCCTTGTTATTCACTGAACAATCATTTATGTATCTGAAATCGATACATGAACACCAATTCTTCCCACAAACCACTATAAATATGGGACAATATTTAAATCATCAAGAGTCTATCTAAAAGTAACAATCTGCAATACTAAATACTAAATACCAAAAATACTTAATAATAAAATCTGGAGAGAAAATGTAGAATGTAAACAATAGTCGGAATTTTTTTTTAAGGTAAATGATTATTAGTTAAGACTTATTTTCTGCATGAGTGCTTTGAACAAGGTTGCATTGATTGCATATCATTGCAAACAATTACTGTTACACATTAAACAAAGTTGGTTATCTGGTTAGTGATTGCAAACCAGTTTTATTAAAGATTACTAGGTCACAGGTTAATTAATGTTGTCTTAACTTTTCATACAACTCACAAACTAAAGTACAACTTGCTCTGTCAAACATTTTTTAAATAGTTTTACCTTCAGTATGTTTCCAATATAAATGTCACTAACTCCAGTCGATATATTTATACATCAACCCAAAACAAAACATTACCTGATATCATGATGCACAAGAATCTGTTCTATCCAGCCAGAGATTGTTATCACAAATAAGAAAGTTACTTACTTACATCAGAATTGACAATGTGACCTGTGTTCACATTGTCATGGAAGAGATCAGATTTTGGTTAAGGCTTTTGGTTACTGATCTGCAGGTTGGGGTTCAACGGTATCACCAAGTTGCCACACATTGAGCCTTGATCAAGGCTCTTAACCCTCTGTGCTCCATGGGTGCTATAACATGGCTGGCCCTGCTCTCTGACCCCATCTTCCTAACATCGCTGGAATATGCAAACAAAGAATTTCACTGTGCTGTAAAATACATGTGACAAGTATAAAAAGCACCTTTTTAAAACCAGTTGTTTTATTGTCTTAAGCATGTTTTTTTTTTTTTTTTATGTTTTGCATCTCTTAATTTAAGTTGGTAAAGGAAATGTGGTACTGAGGGTGCCAGAAAGCCCTATTCGAACAAAATAAGAAGGCTTTATATGCCAAAGATGCATTACAGAAAAGCTGGTGTCAGAACGCAGGGTCAGCAATGATACTGTGCCACTAAAGCAGCAAGGGTTAAGGGAATTGCTCAAGGGCCCAACAGTGGCAGTTTGAACACCAACATTGCCTTCAGTGATTTTTGCTCTGAGTAAGCTGAATAAAACCAGTGATATATTTAAACAGACATAAGGCCAAG